>VZTI01000708.1:307422-385108 GCA_013397865.1 Struthidea cinerea | reverse complement strand
ATATATATTTTTTTTTTTTTTTTAACTGAATGTCTACTTCTTTTTAAGGCAATACCCTGTCTTGATAGATCAGTATCTGTGGTGCCAGGAACTGGAGCAAGTGTAGGTGTGTGAATGAGTGTATGAGCACTGGTGAAGATCAGTCTGGTCTTGCCACCAAGCAGGTCACAAACCAGATCTTCTCTTACAGTGGGAGAGACTTTGCTCCTCCAGTCCCTCTCTTGTGATCCATCTACTCAAGGGATGTGGGAAGAGAGGTCGCCAGCAAAACTGAGGCAAAAGGTGTTGAGTATCTCAGCCTTCTCCTCATCAGCTGTTATGTTTGCCAGTCGTGCTCTGTTGCGGTGGCCCAGCCCACCTCGGGGCTGGATGTCATTAAATGGATCAATTTCCCTGCTCCTGACTTCGATCCCGAGGGCAGGTTTGAGGCCAGCTCAGAGGATGGCAATTAGACATAAGGCCATCCTCTTCTGGGTGTTGCCACTGCCACATCTCCTCCCCTCTTTCTAGACCCTTCTTTTGTTCTTTAGTCTTTATTGGTTCGTCTGTTAATGTATATTTATTAGTTTAATTGCCTATGTATAAGTTCCAGAAAGTTCTCCCCTGTTCCTTTCCTTATTGGTTACCTGTCACCCCCATCATCTCCCTATTGGACTGTTTCCCTTAGTCCCTCCCTCTTTTAGAGCACCATAAAAGGCTTGTCTGGTTCCTCCCCCCGCCTTTCTTGGTGCTCTCCCTTCGGCCACGCATCTCCTCGTTACTTTGTGACATCAATAAAGCTGGATTTGTGGGCACCAGAGAGGTCCCTCTGCCTCCTTCACTGCTGTCCCGTTGCTAGGCAACATCCCAGCTGCAGCCTGCTCTTTTGTGAACTTGGGGCAAAAGGCTTCCACCAGCCACGAGGACTGTGTTCCCTGAGCCGCCGACCAGGACACTGCCTTGTCTTCTGCCAGGCCACCGGGCAGCCCGCGGCAGTGACGACAGTGCTCATCGGGGGCATATGCTTTCATTTGCCTTCCTCTTCTGGCTGACATAACTGTAGAAACCTTTCTTGTTACTCTTTGCATCAATTGCCAGTTTCTGTTCCAGTTGTGTTCCAGCCTTCCTGACCCAACCTCTACACAACTGAGCTGTGTCCTCATGGTCTTTCCAGGATACCTGTATCTGCTTCTAATGCCTATGCTATCCCTCTCGCCCTTCAGTTTGCTCAGCAGGTCTCAACTCAGTCATGACAGTCCTTGCCTTCCCTTCTTGATTTATGACACCTGGGGATCAAGAACTCTTGCACTCTATCGAAAGCATCCTTAAAGATCTGTCTTAAAGAACTCTGTTCTCCTTCCTTGTTCCTGAGGGCAATTTCCCAGGGTGTCCTGTTAATTGTTAAACAACTGTAATTCTGTTTTTCTGAAGTTCTTTACTCTGAAGATTTATACTTCACCTGACCCATATCCCTCAGGACTGCGAACTCCTTTAGTGTATGATCACTGCAGCCCAGGCAGCCTCCAGTCTTAATGTTCCTGATTAGCTCACTTGTGTGGGTGGCCAACTGGTCTAGTAATACATCCTACTCTATTGAGTGCATATAGGGGTGTTCTGGACTGCCTAAAACTCTCTATATTCCTTTTCCAGCAGATATTGGTGTGGTTGAAGTCCTCCAGTAGGACAAGTGCCTACAAGCACGATGCCTCCTGTGGCTGGAGCAAGGAAGCAGCCAGTAGTAGATACCAAAAACCATTTTCACTTTGATGCCCAGTCTGTAATTCTTACTTTCAACCTACTCATGGCTGTTATTCAGAGACATCTCTGCACTCCATCCCTTTCTTGATATAGAGGGCAACCCCTTCACCTCTTCTTCCTCTCCTGCCCCTTTTGAACAGCTTGTAGCCTTCAATAGCCACACTTCAGTCCTGTAATTCATCCCACCAATTTTCAGTAATGGCAACAAGGTTGTAGCTTTCTAGCAGCATTCTCTAGCAGCATTCTCTAGCAGCATTCTGGCTTCCATCTCCTCCTGGTAGTTGCCCATGCTCTGGTGCAGTTGATTATAGATACGAGCTGTCTCAGAGAGAAATAATAAAGGAAAAAAAATCTCTTTATAAATACATTTTAAAGTGAGAAAAAGCATGAGGAATTTTTCTTGTGGAAGGCATGACACAAATTTTGCTAGTCAGAATTTTGTACAATCAATATTATAAATAGAGGCATCATGCTGCATGATGGAGTAGAATAACCCATTCTCACTATTTCCAGTGTAATAATGCCTTGCAGAACTGACCCTGGGATTTTTCTCGGAATGCTCTAGATACATACATCATGTTTCTGGTGTGATACATTTTCTTCTACTTGGCTCTATTGTCTGTTTGTTCTCAGTAAATTAATTGAAAAATAAAACAAAAAAGTTTCCTTCTCTCAGTAAAAGAATTGGGGAAAAAAAAAATAGCTCCACCAGCATGACATATAAAGGAAGGACTTAGGAGTTTTTCAGGAGATAATCTATTTTGTGTTAAGACTGGAAGGAATCATATTTCAATGACAGTGGTAGCAGACAGCTCAGGAGATGTAAATAAATGGAGATTTTCCTGCTGCATTTTTCAGTGCTTTTAAAGCATAGGATAGAAACCCTTAACTCACACATTTGATGTTCATCTTGCATAAACATGTATTCAGATTTGGCACATGCATGTACACTTACATTTTTCTTATTTGTGTGAAAGGTTGACAAAATTCAGATAGAGTAAGTAGCAGCAAAGCTGACTGTGGATAACACAGGTTCTTATACTCAGCGTAGCAATTCCAGTTCATTTGAATCCTATGCAGCTTCATTTACATATAGGACATGCAGATCCATCCATCCAAACTCACTCTTTCCACATCAGTGCAGGGAAAAATTGTCTGGAGCCTGTAAGTTTGGAATTTTTAAACTCTACTTCCTTTATATATATATTTATATATATATATATATATATATTTTTTTTTTTTACCTGTGGAGAGGAATTAGATGTTAGAGCACTTGAAATCCTGAAGAGACCTGCTCTATGTAGGGTAAAAGGGTGATTTCATCTGTACATGGGCATTAACAAAAGCCAAAGAGAAACAATTAAAACTCAATCCTGAGCATGAAATGAAGCTTCCTTGTTGAGATGATGGTAGAACAGCTGTGTTAGACTCTCAAATGTCGGTTCCTCTGAGTCTTACTTGATTATGTCCCGCGTTCTCCTGGGCTGTTATCAGTCCATGTACAGACCTATGCACTACTGAGATAAAAGTCTTCTTCTTTCAGTCTTTGGTCTATGTGTCTAAGTTTCTCTGTGTATGAAATTTTAATTTTCAGTTTCAGGAAGGTGTTAGGATGATATTTAGTTACTTGATATGACATTTTCTCTGAATAGCATAAACCCCAAAATTTTATTTTCTGCCCAACCTATGATAGCACGAATTTAAAGTGACTCTTATTATTATGGCATTGTAGTATTACCATGTACATAGCTTAAAGATGAGTAAATGTCAAGTTTTATCTTACATCAAAGTAGACTAGAGTGTCAGGACACTGATTTTTTTGCTTTTTCTTTTAGCATCCACAGTGCTGCAACACTAAAGATTTATGTTTCTCTATTAGCATGAGCTTATTCTTAGTCCATTGTCATTGTTATTAGCTGGATTTCCAAAATCCTTATTACTAAGTCAACCGTTTTGGAACACATATGATTTATTTTTATGTAATCGATAGGCCTGGAGGTTAGAATGAATTTTCCATTTATGTTCATCCATGAACTGAAATTGCACATTGTATCTTAAAATGCATGGTGTCTGAATCTTAACCAGAATTTAATTTATTCAGATGTTGTAATGACTTCCTGTACAGATCATCTTTCCTTGAATGTCTTGCAAGCTGTATATCAACTAGATTATTTCAGTCTTTAGATCAATGTCTTGTTACTTGCATTGCTTTCACATGAGGAAATCTATTAGACCTTTCATGGGACCCACTGTATTCTTTGGCCCAGAATTCATCTCACATGGCCAAATTTATGACAATGTGTAAATTGCATATTTTTTGCTTCCTGTTTTTGTGTTTGTTTGGTTGGTTTGGTTTAGTTTGGTTTGGTTTGGTTTGTTTTTTTTTTTTTATTGTGGGTTGTATCTCAATACACTCAATACTGAAATGTATTGAGTGTATTGAGAGGCACCTGTGTCAAATATGTTACATTAAAAGTTAATTAAATAGCATATAGAGTTACATTTCATATTTTACTATCTCTATATAGGTAAATGCTGCCTCTAAAAACAGATCAAACCAAATAAAATTCTATTCTATATGTACCGTAGAGACATTTTATGTAGCTATGTCTATCAGTCCTTGTCTACAAAATCAACAATATCAACACAGTTCTGATATCAGAGGAATGTGAAAGTTCTCTGTGTGCTTTTTCTTCTGGCTTTATACAGTTCATGCAGCCTCGGAGTGTAGCTCACCTGTACAGTGGTTTCTTTCCATGGTCTTTTGCACTGCTTAAGATATAGGCAATTCAGGTTCTACTACTATTAAGAACATTATCTCTCACTGGAGTGATAGCAATTCGTCTCATTGTCAGACGTGACGGATCTTGGTCTTTCAGTCCTTCCCATAATTGCTCCACAACACTCCATGCAGTACAATCTCCTGGCCACTCTCAAAGACAGAATGCAGAGCACTACCTGTATCTGCTAAACAACAGGCATTTACTCCAGGGCAAATCACAGCAACTTTGGTTTTGAGGATGTGAAATATTTTTCAGCTTAGTTTCGTGGCCTGCAGTAGATATATTTATTCTGGTAACTTTCCTTAATTGGTTTGGTAGCAAGTCAGCACCTGACATGTAATGATATGAGCTAAAGAGCCTGCTAGCATATATTATTGAATGCAAATTCAGATGTCTTCTTTTCTGAACTTTACATTTTAATTGTAGTCACAGTCCCATATCCAACAAAGAAATCCATGGGACTGTTATTCCTGAATGCTGCCAGAATGAAAATATGGTGCCCTGTGTAGTAAAGGAGCATCCTTATCTCTATGCCTAAACAGAATTTCAGTTTAAGACTTTCAAAGCTGTCAAGTTTAAGTCACTTAATATTACTTTCTACCATCACATTCAACTCACTTTTGAAACAGACAGCTAGAGAGACATTTTCTGTGGTTTTACATCTTTTATATAGAACATATTAACCAAATTTGAGCAAAGTCCTTCAAGTCACAGAAAAGGCTTAAGAATACCCATCTTTATACATTCTTCTCTGAAAATTGCTGAGGAAATCTTCATTGAAGTTGAAACTGGAAAACCTGGGGGACTTTCCTCTACCTCCACCACCCTACCGAAGGCATTTAGGCATACTTTACCTCCAAAGCAATGCCATGCAAATATCCATGTTTACCACACATTTCCCTTACACCCAGCAGAGCCCTAGCTGGGAGAGCAGAACCAGTAAATACACTTAACCCATGCAAAATGTGAAAGCAGTGCTGAATGGCATGCAGAGATATGCTCACATTTCTGCATTACCCTACAATATCTAGAGTGCTACACTCCTTCCTGTATCTAAGCTATCCTTACATAACCAAAAAAAAGGGTAAAAGCTTTTGAAGTTTTCACCACGAGCTGGCTTCCAATTCTTACTCCACACTTCTATAAGTATTTTGGTGCCTTAATTTTGGTGTCTTAACTTCTTTTCTATTGTAAGGAAGGGCTGATTCACAATACAGTCTGAGAGCTATATTTACTCTGCTTTTAAGAGTTATCAGTATAGCCACCACAAGCATAATATTGATTAGAATATGTAGAATAATTTCTCTTTTTAATAGCCAAGGCACATTACTAATTAGAATATTATTCTTTGCACGCAAAGGAAACTCAAAGAAAATTAAATAATGAGTGTCATTTAAATGTTAATATGAGTAATATTATTATGGCTTTGCTACTGTGGGAATGAGTGCAAAAAAGCTAGAAAAATAACAGGAACCTTATTAATGAACAAGACTGAGTCAGCAACGATTCTAAGATGAAGACAGAGTGTTCTCAGATCCAAAATAGTTTAAAGTACTTTTAGCTGTGGAAAATTTTCTTGCAATAAAATTATGTTCAAACAAACACAAGCACAACAATAATCACAAAACCAGAAAGCTGAGGCATGCTAGAGACATGGCAAATTAGCCCTTTGCATATTTACAACTCATAAATCAAGAGCACTTTGAAGTAATGCAAAACAGTTTAATAGAAATGAGAAGTGTGACAGAGACATCAAAAAAAGCTCCATTAAATTAATATTAATCTGAAGTATTCTGTTATTAAAAGAAGGAAAAGAAAAACCAACAAAAAACAACAACATGGCAATGCAACACTATTTTTAATACTTGGAAATCACAAACTTTGAAATGTTACTTCACCTCTTCATTTAAAACACAGGGAGGCAGATTTTATAATATCAAATGCAACTATAACAGAATAATGACAAGCACCATTTTTGTGCAGTAACTTGTCATATTGGCAAAAGAAAACCAAATTAATTTATTACTAGCAATTTTTTAGAATATTTATTTAAGTCAAAGCAAGTTACAGATCAAAGTTCTCATCAATCAGATGAGAACTTAATTAATTGCATACTTTAAATATATAGTAGTTTATTTTTTGTCTCAAATATTGTGAAATAAATAATTGAGTTAATTATCTTTTCCCAAAGTCTGGAGTTACAGCAGATTATAGGCTTTCCTCGCTGGCATACTGCTCAAATGCTTAAAACTCTGATTTATCTATCTAGCCAAATGCGTAAGTGACATATAAAATTCAGTCCATACAATTTTAAACATCAGCTCAGCAGAACTGCTGTCTTCCTAAAATAGAAATGGGAGTTCCTATATTTTGGTAACATTGACCTAAAATGTTTCCAGCTCTGTTGAACTTTCTTTTTTTCTAGCACACGGAATACTAAGCAATATACCTAGAAGCCCTTCCTCTGCACCTACGGTAGGTAGCCTAATACTGTTACACTGTTGAGCTGACAGTTCACTGAAAGACACTCTTTCTTGATTTCACCAATTTCCTTGTGCTCATTACAGAATTTCCTGGACATAGATTTGACTAATTCACTTCATGAAATCAGCAGAAAGCAAATCCAGGGAAAAAAAAAAAGAAAAGGAAATGGTAAAAAAATATATTTTCACTCATCATTGACAAACTGAATCAGACTTATACCCGATAACATAAGCAAAGGCTGCATATTGTTGCTAGCAAGGATGTAAAATTCTTTCTTCGGTATTTTTTTGCTAACAGAGTCTAAATTTATGTCAAGATCTGTATAAAAATGTTACATGATTAATTTTTACAAATATAATTTTTCTTTTAGTGGGTACAAGAACAGAACTTCACAGAATTATAGAGCAAATTGCAGTTCAAACTAATCTAAATATAGTGACACTGCAGAGCACAGAAACAAGCCAGGGGAAAATAAAAAACAAAGCATGAGAACTGGAACAGACTTTTTTTAGTAAATTTGCAGTGAAATAAGAATGGTGAAAATAAATGAGAACAGCATTCCTATTTATTCCTTCTGAATATTACCTGTGCCAAGGAGGGGGTAATACAGCGAAGGCATCTGCTAAAAATTAAGGTAAGTCTAGAAAGGGAAGAAAATGGGAAGACAAACTGAGAAAATAAAGTAAAAACTAAGGACTATAATATTGAAAAGAAAAATTTGAATGAACATGAAGCACAAGAAATGTTTGAACTCAACAGGAACCAATAAAGAGCATTTACACTCAGCTTAGTGATACTTATGATATCACTCATGACAGGTATTATCTTTTGAAAAATGAAACTAGATAGCAATTTTCCTTTGAAATATACCTTTTCTCACCCTCGAAAATAGCATAAGGAAACAAACAAATGTGTTCTTACATTAAAATGTATGTTACCTTTGTTAATTCTGTGTAACTTAAAAAGTGACCTTTTCAGCAAGAGAAAATTAATAGATGCAGATACTTGAGTGATTCCACAATTTCTGTTATGTCCGTATTCCACCTTTTTTTTTTTTCCCCCCCATGGGAATGAAGATTATTATCCATTCTGAGTAGTAGCTACCCTGAGATTCAACATCTACATGGGGTTTTTTTCCCCCTCCAAAAAGCACACGTTCTTCCAGAGGACTTGGAATGAAGGTGACATAAAATGGGATAAAATACCACTTTATTAGCTAGCAAGATTATAGGAATGCTTGATGTTGTCTCTACTCTGAAAAATTATTAGCAGTAATTAATTAAGGAATTCTAAGCATACTTACTGAAAACATAATCTCTCTTACAATATGTTATATCCTGTTATTATGTTACTATGTTATTAGTACAATTACTTTTTGAAGCAACAAAAATGCCAGAGGAAATTCAATGCTGTACAAGGCAGTATCAGTACTAGGATCACAAGAATACTACATCAACAAGGATGTTTATTTTGTTTATAGTGTTAACTTTCCTGTTTTCACAAAGGCAAAAATTAAAGTCTCCATGGGCAGCTCTCCTTGAACAATACAGTCTTAGGAAAGGTCAATAATTTCTACCCCAAAGCTAAGGTAGATGGATAAAACCCAGGTTAAAAAAAAAAAAAAAAAAAGGGGTAATGAAGAAGATTCACAAACTTTGGGTGACTGACATCAGGATTCCATTTTTTTGTGTATTTAGAATTTTAGAGTAATTCCTTTAGAACTCTGCAAGCTGATGTTTCTCAAGTAAAAATAATTAAGCTCAGAAGCGTCTTAAGAAATACTTGAAAAATGAAGTGGTCTGAGGTGTAACAGACAAGTTTAAGATGAGATTGCCATGAATAAAATAGTGTGTAGATGAAAGTGAATGAAAAACAGAAAGGTTGAAATTGCTTATGTAATAACCAATAGGGAGAAAGATACAAATAACTGAAGACTGTGAAGTTAAGAGCACTGATAAAATATTCAGTAATAAAAAAACAGCAATCTTCAAAGTTGTTTTACAAAAAATATAGGAATTAGAGATGTACTTTTGTAAACAAAACATGAAGCCATGAGCTGGTTGGAAATAAAGACTATTTTTCATGCCCTCTCTCACTGAAAGAAAAACATCCACAAATCAAATACATCACCCTGCTGCGCTAGCAGCCTCTGAGAGTACACCAGATAGGCTGGTGAGTTTGCTTTGCAGGCAGAATTTCCAAGGTCCATCCATCGCTAAGATTAATAAAGCCCTGTTATAGCCTTTACGATGTAGTAAGGCTGTATTTGCAGTCAGGTATTGCCTCCTAAGTTTTGTACTCAAATCTTAAACTGATTAGTTGCATTAGGCTTTAAGTCCCAGCTCTGATGTATATTTATGGATTACTGATCTGTTAGAAGGCTTTTCTACAGCAAAAACAGCAATGCAGTTTTCAGCTGAAATCTGGTCCTGCATTAAATGAAAAAATGCTTCTGTACAGCTACTATCCTGACCACATTTCAAAAGTGAATGAGATTTACTTTTTGCTTTATGGTTTTTTTCCTTTTTCTGTGGAATTTATAATCTATATGCAAAATATTTGGGTTGCAATTGATGCTGTCAACATTTTATTTCTGGATGTTGTTAGCTGTTTGGTTTTTCCTCCCTTTCTAATAAGATCCACCTTTGAATTTATAACAGAAAAATGCCTATGGCAAATAACTGAATGGCGGAGCCCAGAACGCCCATCTGAGGCATGATTTTTTGTTTTGTTTTGTTTTCTGTACTATAAACAGGGAAAAGGGAACAAAATAAGGAGATCTGGACAGAACATAGACCCCTGCAGACATAGACACATAGACATCTGTATAGAACAAAACACCTGCTCTTTTGCCAGCAGGTGTGTGGGTGGGGGATGCAGGGATGGCTTCTGGGAGAAGACACCAAAATCTAGTTCCTGCTGGCCCCAAGATGGACCTGCCACTGGCCAAAGCTGAGCCAACAAGCAAAAGTAGTAGCACCTCTGTAATAATTCATATAAGAAAGGGGAAAAAATGGTTGCACAACACTGCAAGATAGGAGTGAAAAAATGTGAAACAGCCCTACAGACACCAAGGTCAGTGAAGAAGGAGAGGGAGGGGTTACTCCAGGTGCAGATTCCCCTGCAGTCCATGATGCAGACCATGGTGAGGTAGGTTGTCCAAATGAAGTCCCAGGAGGACCATGGTGCAGCAGAGATCCACCCCACAGACTGCAGAGGACCAATTGCCAGAGCAGGTGGATATGTTCTGAAGACAGCTGAAGTCTGCGGAGAGCCCATCCTAGGGCAGGTTCCAAGCAGGAACCGGTGACCCTGGAGAGGACCCTGTGTTGGATAAGTAGGAATGGGGAGAAAGTGGGTTTAGGTTTGTTCTCATAATATTATGTAATATTATAAGGATAATTCTCATTATCCTACTGTGTTTAATTTGCAATAAATGAAATTAATTTCCCCAGGTTCTGTCTCCTTTGCCTGTGATGGTAACAGGTAAGCAATCTCCCTGTCCTTATCTTGACCCACAAGCTTTTCATCATATTTTCTCCCTGTTTCCTACTGACAGAGTGAGAGGGAGAGAATGGCTTGGTGGGCACCTGGCAGCCAGCCCAGGTCAATCCAGTGCAGACAGTAAACCATGCCAGTGCAGAAATCATTTGGTTCCACTGTGGATCTAACACGTAGTCAAAATCCAAAAAAGACGCTTGGAAAAATCCCAGATTTTCTCACTTTAGGATTCTTTTCTTCTGAGAGGTTTGGCTTGGAATTTGTGTCTCAATTACATAAGACAGAACCCAAATGTTGGTACAAATGGATCCTGTTCCAAAGAATTCATAATATTTTTAAATAAATCTGGGTGCAATTTTGCCAAACAGGAGACTTAATCAAGTCTATACTCTTCAGACATTAAAACTATCAAGGAAAGCAAAACAAGTAATCAGACAATATGATAACATTTTAGCTGGTTTAAACATGCTTGTGCGAAGGGTCTTTCATCCTTGCTTACATTTAGTTCATTAAAATCGTATGTTTGGATTATAAGTACATCAACTAAATACTGTCATCCTGAGAAGAAGTTTATTTGCAAAAATACTGTCATCTCAGTAAATTTATTAAAATAACTTATCCAATTAATATTCATTTTAGGAGGAAGACAGGAATACTGAAAGAAAGTTGTATATTGTAAAGCTCAAATGGATTGATATAGAAAAGGCTAACATTATGCCTTTGCCAACAATTACAGTATTCAGAGAAATTTGTTTTCCATTTCTAAGAAGTCTTTTGAACTTTCTTAGAATATTTAGTAGAGAGTTACCTATGAACATGTTCTGCTTTAAATTATTTAAAAATTACTCCTGAAAAATTTCTGCAAATAACTTATGACAGGTTTGTTAAATGCACTTGAAACACAACATGATATTTGAATCATCAGAACAACTTTCTCATGCTTTACCTCCATCATTGTAATTTTTTCATCTTGCATATTTTCAATGCTAATATTACTATAAATTTTCCTGAGGAGCTGAGAACAGGACACAACACTCCTGATGTGGCCGCACTAGGGCTGAATAGAGGGGCAGGATCACCTTCCTCCACCTGCTAGCCATGCCCTTCCCGATCACCCCAAGATACTTCTGGCTGCAAGGGCACACTACAAGCTCATATACAACTTGTCAACTTGCTGTTCAGTGACAGATTTTCCAAGTGTTCTGCTAAAACAGAGCTGTTTAAGTGTATAAAGTCAGATGAAGCTGGTATTCAAAGAAACAGTGGCTTCAATTCAGTAGCTTGAATGTAGAAACTGAAAGCCATTTGAGAAACTTTGGTTAAGATGGCTGGGCCAACTCTGTAATTTCAGGAAGACACAGACCTCATGGAGGTCTTCTGTCATATCTGCCAGCCCAAAAGGAAGGCACTAGATAAACTGCCTCAAATACCAGCAGAAGCAACTTTAACATAACTAGATGAGGTTCAATAAATTGATATTTTTTTTTCTAGCACCAGGAGGACAATATCTGAAGAGTGAAATTGGAGTTTATTCTGGAAGATCTCTTTTATGCAGACTACTCTTGCAACAAAGCATACTTATTATATATATATGACTTTTGGGAGGCTTTTTAAAAAAAAAACCTTAAACAATTGAAGCCTTTGTATGGGTTATATTGTAGTGAACTGCAGTTAAATGTTACTGGAAAACATAATTCCGACTAAGAGCACAGAATGCAACTCTCTTAGACTCAAAGAAGAGAGAGATGTTACAAACCACCATGGCTTAAAGACTTAGCTCAGTTTCAGTAATTATCTGTTCTTAGCCATTTCTGTGTAGGTGCTAAAAAGCTAGAAGGGGAGAAATTCTTCAGCTTTTTCTCAATATTCTGTGAGAAGACTGTCTTTCCCATGCAAAGTATTTTAAACAAGGTCACAGTTTCATAAACTTCTTGCATCTGCAGGCTGTTTTGCAAGATTGTTATGGTTTTAACTTTGAAAATGTTTTGGAATAGGTATCTTAGAACTTGGCCAATCCTCTCAAGGGGTGGATGGCCGAGGAACCAATTACCCATTGCCATTCAACACACTTCTGCAATCTATCCTATAAAAGTAGTTGGTAAATTATTAAAGCGCTTCCACTTGTTCATAAGCCTGGACTCTGTGTCGTTTTCTTTACCCGTCTCCGACACAATGACGACATTTCTGCACGTAAAACAAAGTGCTATTCTAAGGTTTTTTTAAAGCTTGTTTTTCTATTTTATGTTGTTACAGTTTTAGTGTTTTACACTTCCAGATACAACCATCTCCTGTGATTTTGCTGAAGATCAGTTAACTGACTGTAACTTTGTATGTGGTGGCAGGGTGGGGAGGGAGGATTTAGAGTGGAGGGGAAGGGCCACTTGCCTTTGTACTGCTAGCACCAGCAGCAACCTTCACTAGAGGATGCTAGTGGGATAAAGCTTCAAAATATATTTTTTTTTTTAATCATACTGTCAGTCTCTTTTTCAGTAACTGAAAAAGTTACATTTTCAAAATATCAGGAGGTTGTGAAAGATTACCCAGTGAATGTGCCCATAATCACAAATGCACTGAAAAAGACAAAAAGATTTGACTGCATTTTTCGGTTAGAATAGCATCAGCAGAGGCTATACAGCCACTTTCTGTACCAGCAATAACGCAAAGGGAATAGGAAAAATTGCAAGGATGTATCTCCTCAGAATAGCTGTCTCTGGAACCGTGCTTCAATAGTAAAGGTGTATATGGCTGAAGTTTCGCTAAAGAAGATTTTCAACAGAAAAGTGTGGGAGGTTTCATTGTTTTGCTCTCTGTTTTGGTTTCTTTTTCCATATCTGTTTATCTAGGCAATTGAATAAATAAATAAATAAATGCCACTACATTAGTCAACTTTCTCAAAAGCGTAAGCACACTTAGTAGTGTCTTTCAAGAGGTTTTTGAAAACCTGCACTTTAAGCATTCCATTAAAGAGAGTGTACCCAAATAAGGAAGTTGTCCACTAAGGATTCATAGAATATATGACTAAAGAAAAATTTTTATTTTCAGAAGATAACGTAACTGTGGGTGGAAGTGGGATGAGTTAAGCACAAACTCCCTAACTTCTGTTTTAAATGGAGAAGAAGTTTATTTGCAAAAATACTGTCATCTCAGTAAATTTATTAAAATAACTTAAATGGAAATCTGTTTTAAATGGAAATCTATCCTTCCTTTTTGTTTATCTGATAAATATATGCTTCAAAAATATGCATATATTAGTGAAGTACTTGGCACAATAGTGGAAAAAACTTTTTCCTAGATCATAATTTTTTCAAAGTTCCCATCTGCTGCATATTTCTAAAAATGCAGATACCAAGGTATCTTATTCTTATATACCGATATGGAAGAAATACAATTTTTAGACTACAAAGGCCACAGGTTATGCCCTATAATAGAAAATCATGCATATAACCAGGCAGAAGTACCAACTGTATAGGTATACCTAAGTATTTCAATTTTCTGAAGTAACGCAATTGTTATGGTAATGTAAATTCGTAGATGGAATCACAGAATTAATTAGGTTGGAAAAAAACCTCTGAGGTCATCAGGTCCAACCTTTGACCAAACACCACCTTGTCAATCAGATCATGGCACTAAGTGCTGTGGGGATCCGTGAACATGCCTTTGTGTAGGGGCGAACAGAAGCGCTCCCCCTGGGATGCTTTGTTCCTTGGTATGGTCTGTCCCGGTTTGAATCTCCTGGTTGGCTGCCAGCCTCGTCACTCCTCCCCCGGCATTCTCCCATTCCCTAATCCCACCTTTCTCCCTGGCCCCGGATAAAAGGAGGGCCCTCGGGATCGGGTTTCAGATTTGCTTTGCAGTTCGGCTGTGTAACATGAAATAAACCATCAAGCAGGATGAAAAGCGAATCTCCTTCCTGCCTCTTTGTCACCTGACTGTAATACCGAAAATGCCCAAGGTTCTGTGGGCTTGCGGGACCCCACAGAGCCGGCCAAATATGGTATTAAAGTGCCACGCCCAGTCAGTGTGTATAGGCTGTGGTTTGATTAGCATTAATCAAAGATTCTCTCATAGGATTTCTATTCAAGCTTATGAGATATGACTACAGAGTATAAAGGTCTTTACTGGGAAATATTGAAAGTTCTATGCTGAATTCCATCTACTTTGAGCTGGTTTACTGGGGAGCTGCTTTACTACTGTTCACAACAAATCGCATCCTAGGAGGTACAGCTGGAAGCATTTACTCCAGGTAAAAACAGGTGATGTTTACAAACTTTATCTAAATTTTTAAACACTTATTTCTTTCTGGGCTTAGTTATCTAATGAATTTTACAAGAACGATTCTTTTTATATAGTTTAAGTCACTGTAATTTAGTCACCTATATCTGTCTCTAAATTATGTTAAGTCTCTTCCGCTTGTCTTAGGTCATTATTTTACAACTGAAAGAACAGTCACTCTATCTGTCTAACAGCCATTCGCACTGTCTTCTTCCATTAACTGTATTGAGCACCAAGAGGAGCTGCTCGATTCACATACTTTACTTCTAGGTGGCTAAAATCAGATTAGACGAGTCAGTCTGCAGAATAACTTACATTTCCCTTGCATCTGAAATATCTTGGATCATGTCCTACCAGCACAGTACTTATATTTGCAATAATCTAAAATCTCCGTATGGACAGACAAGTTGAAAGAAAGGAACATATTTCAAAAGTTGCAGTTATCTATCATATTATGTAAAGAACTTAGTAAAAACATGAAAATTTGGGAATCATCCCATGCAACTAGTTGGGTTGGTATGGATCCCATCGAGATGTAGAAGCATTTTCTCACAGAGTTATCTGCTTTCTTCTGAAAGTAGGAAATAACGTCCTCCCCCTTCAGGAGGGCTTTCTATGGATTATGGCAAAACATGATATAGGGAGTAAATATTTTCAAATTATGACACATTAGTCAGGGTATCGTAATTCAGCACAAAGTGAGGTATATTTATTCCTCAGAAGTTCAATTCAAAAGGATTGGGGTGTTGTTTTCTTGAGTTTGACTTTTCCCCCATGTATTAAGAACTCAGAAGTTATTATATTGATTTTCAAGAACTGTTCTGATGTGATCTTAATTTGACGAGAAAGTAATTTCCAGAGTGTAAGATCTCTTCTTTTAAAAAATGGCTGCTAAATTGTGCAGTCTTGGGACAATACTCAGAGTTTTTACATACTTCTTGAGTGCTTTACTGAATTCAACACAGAAGCAATATATAGCCACTAGAGTAAAACAGTAAACATTTGTATCAGGTGGCTTTAGTATGCAGTAGTGGGAAATTCACCTTCCCTTATCTTTTTTATTTGTTTGTTTGTTTAATAATCTAGAAAACTGCAGTCATAAATCATGGTTAAGTCACTTTCAGGTTGACAAGTTGGTTTAGATGATGCAAATTGTGTAGTTTCAGCCAAAAAACAACTACTCCAGAACCTGGTGCTACATAATAACAAACATCATAGGCTGCAGCACTGCTGCTGATACACAAAACCGTGTAATTCTGTCACATAAAAACTGGACTCTGAAGAATAGTCCTTCAGACTTGTTCTGGTTATTTTTTTCTTCATAGCAGTCCATACAGTGTTGTGCTTAGGGTTTGTGACTAAGTGTTGAAAACACGCTGATTTTCTGAGTATTATTGAGCAGCTTTTACACAGTGTCATGGCTTTTTCTTCTTTCCTCTTTTTCACCCACAGGGATTAGGATTTTGTTCTGTTACCTATGATCATCTTCTTCTTTCTTCTTCTTTCTTCGTCTTCTTCACCTTCTTATTCTTTTTTCTTCTTCTCTGATAAAGATATCTTTATCTCAGCCCATGAGTTTTCTTGATTTTTTTTCTTCTTATTCCTTCCCCTGTCCCTCTTGGGATGGTGAGGAGAGTAAGTGAACAGGTAAGAGGTGCTTTGCTTTCAACATAGGTTGAAACTCACCAAAGAACTGAATCCCCTAGCAAGAGGACAAGGGAGCAAAATTATGTACAACAGTTGCTGTAATTTAACTTTTTTGATTCAGTCACTTCCTGTGCAACACGGGTTTTTTACCAGCAATTGTGATTTTTCTAATATTTCTTTTTTCCTTACTTATATTTTGTTGCTCTCTTGCATCTTTAAATAACAATATGGTAAGCCATCTGAAATTTCTAATAATTCAAGTTGCTGAATTGTCAGCTTATAAGAATGATAAAACTATTTTTACTTCTCCAAAGAAGAAAAAATTCTTCTGCTACAGAAAAACTTCTGTATTTATTACTAGTAACTCAGTTCATTGCTGATCTTGTTTATCGCGCCTCTTTACCACAGCTCTCAGAATAAGAAATCCATTAATATTATTGTTAATAGGAATATTTCATTATATACTTCAGACATTTATAATTTAGCCCATTTATGGAGTCTTTTCAAAGAACAGAATGAAAAGGAGTCTTTGAATCCTCAGGCTTTCTTCATTCACAGAAGAAATATAATCATGACATTGAATTAACAGCATTTTTATGCAATGAAAACAGTCACACTGATATACACTATTTTGGGTAGTTACTAGATGATTCTGAAGTGTGGAGCAGCAATGATTTTATAGGGTTTCAGATTTGGGGTGAACTTTTCTGGACAGAAATCAAGACTTAGAAATGGTCATCATGGTGACGTTTAATATACCCTATAGAACAAAAAGCACCTATAGTGTGTATAGTGCAGGAACTACACGACATATAACGTACTGTATGTGGGTTTGTGAAGGGTAGCTGCGTTTCCCTGAAATGTCCCTGGCAAGGAATCATTCCAGTGAGTGCAGTATAGCACTCCAGCAATCTTACTCCTCTCACCCATGCAGCTGTTGGTGCGGACTCTCATGCACACACACTCAAGCCGGACAGCTGACGCGTTACCAGAGGCAAAGAGTCAGGAGGGCTCTCCCGCATGGCATTTCCATGGACAATGGTTTATTGCATCCTGCCACAAAAGGAGACCAGAGACAAAAGGCAGTGGACTTCACATGGTCCAGGGTTTATGTACCGGAGCTGAGGGAGCATCAGAACCAATGGTCTGAGGGCACGGGGGCAGTACAAAGGCGGGACTAGGGAAAGGGAGCCAATGGAGAAGGTCTGGGGGTGTGTAGGGATACAAGCCATTCAGCCAGACCAAGTCTGCATGGCGCCCTAAAGCGTGACGGGAGAGGCTTTTCCTTTCTCACCATGAGGTCAGGGGATGTTCTTAAACCTCAGAATCGGCCCACCAGCAGGCCCCTGCTATTTCGGGGCTCCTTGGCCCCTCAGCCATCACAATTGCTGACTCAGTGGCTACAACAGACGTATGCCCTTTAGGCTGGTAGGATACCATAGGCTGTGCAGGATACAGTAGAGAAACTCAAATGGTGCTTAACACCTAAGTACTCCTGGGGGGTGACACTCTTTGCTGACAGCTGTCTGCATGTGTTCAAGCTGTATGAGCTCTCATTAAAGTCAGCAGATATCTCAATACTGTATAAATTCTTCTGAACAGAGCTTGAAATTGAATTAATAAGTAACTATAGAGCATGAGGCTGTAGTGCTAGAGCTCACTTTCTGGTCTCTCTTGTTTTACATTGCAGATGGACCCTCAAAAGTCACCAGGTTTGTGTTAAAAAAAAAGCATTCACCACAGAGATATCATTGACCTAATGAGGTACTTGAAACCTAAGTTACTTTAATTCATTTCATCCATTCATACCATTTCATTGAGGATACAGAACATGAAGTTTTCTCCAGGGTAAAGCAGCTGGCAAATGTGCTTTGAACGAATCAAGTAAGAATCACCTGTTAAAAAAGACAATACACTTTTGTTGGTTAGCAGCATGTACCTGAACTACTGGCTTTCCCTGAGGAAATAAAGGGATGGATTACTGTTGTCAGATATATGTAGCTATTTACTGGCTCATTTATCACAGACTTTTGCTTCCCTTGGAGTCACTGAGAAAGATTTTCTTTATTTGAGATGAAAACACTGATCCCAGACTAATGAAAAATGTTGTGTTGTCACTGACTAAATTGCTGTGTCTAGAATATATGCATTTACCTAATCAGTATGTGCTCTCACCAATCTCTTTCCTCTTTTTATCAATGAAGTTTATGAACAGTTATTTGCTTTTTTTAATGCCTATACACCACAAAAGATTGTTTTTCTCAAAAATCTGATTATATAATATTGACATGTAATAGTTTCAAGATGATAGTGGCTAATTTTTGTCTCGTGTTTGGGCACAGATTATGACTGATACCTACTATGAAGAATAATCCTAATCAAAATAGAGAATATCAATGAATACCATAATTATGATTATAGTTTATAAAAACAAATAGAACTAAATCCAGTATGTGCCTTTATGAAACTTTGCCAAGCTGTATTAAGGGAAATAATGATGGCGAATTCCCAGCTGTCAATCTCCAGATCAGAAAACACTGCATTGGTGATTAAAGTAGAAACAGTTATTATTTCATGGGTCTAGATTTACCTCTTCAACTGATGGGCTTATTTAAAATTTCCAAGACAATTTAATTTAATTTTAAAATAATTTCAATATAAAATAAACTAGAAATAATATTAAAAATGCATCATAAAATTTTTAAAATATAATTAATCAGTTAACATAACAATATATTTTTCCAGCTGTTGCTAAAATAAGGATTTTACATTCCTGAAACTGATTTTTAATATTATTTCACTTTTCCTTCCTCAAAACCAATACTATATTAAATTGTGTTTTCCTGCTATTTCTTCTATACAACTTTTCACCATGATTGTTCCATTTTTCTATGTAAACTGTATTTCCTACCCAGTCTATAACCATTATTTGTACGTTCAATTTTACTACATTCTTCAGGTAATAGCTCTGTACTCCTCCAAGTGTCTCCCAAAATGTCTTTCAGGATAGAATATGTTTATCCTTGATCAGATTAAATACTTTTTTTTTTCATTTCTCTGCACAGACTGCCAAAGATTTTATGATATCAGACTAAGTTCCAGAGAATCAAATTTAAGTCAGCATATCTTTTCTGTTTCCACCAAAGCATCTGAAGTTTTACTAAATCCTTATGGAAGTAGTAATCATGAAGAAAACAGCCAACAGTTAAGAATAAGGATCTAAAACATCTCCACAGGTCAGTAGTTCACTATTTTAATGGAACAGTGAAAAAGGAGTACTTGAGGTCTTGATAGTAAAAAAAACCTCACTTGAGTGAAAAAAATATTCTATTTTTTTTCTCCATAAATAATTAAAATCAGCAACAAATGTAGCAGTTTTCTGGATTGTCTAGTGCAAAAATACTGCACTGCTTAAAATTTTCATCATTCTAGATATGGAATTATTTGGCGGGGTGAGGCAAAACCCCTTTTAAAGTGATTTTATGCAGTTACACTGAAGCACTGGGAAGGGACTTTTTCATCTTGATGCATAAAGCTCACTGACAAAAATATATTTATGATGTTCTGAGTTAAGCCAGAAGCAATGATATAATAATTTTCCAAAGATCTATGTAAAATTAAAAAAGAAAAAGCCAAACTAGTTCAACTTCTGTCTCTATGATGTAAGAACCTGGTTTAGTTACAGCCTTGGGCACTAATTCTGTGCCAAAATTTGAGACAGACAAAATTTTCACCTGAATGTTCTGAAAATGTCAGTCATCTGGATGTACTTACATAGGTAAAATTTAATACATCCAGGTTTTGGGCCCCATGGTAATTGCTAACCTCATCGCTCAGGTTAGTTTGTTCAAAAGGACAATTAATTTTTACTGCCTTAGCAGAATTGCCTACTTGCCCATTTATTATCACTTTTCTCTTATTTTTAAAAGCCTGGGGCATATTGGATATGTACTTAAGCATTAAAAATATTGGTCCAAAAGCATTCTCAGAATGGAGGATGAAAGTGGAGGCCAGGAGTTTGAAATGAAAGTTGAAGTTAGTAAATAGAAACTGGTAGAAGTTAGCGTGTTCTACTTAAAGTGGGCATGTGTGCTGCTGATGATTAAGCAATGTCCTGCAGTAGTGGGAAGATGTAGCTCCAGCATGGGATTTATTCCAGCCATCTGCAAAAACTTAACTCTGTGCTGTGGGGGTCGGTGATGCCTTTGGTTAGGGGCGAACAGAAGCATCCCCTGGGATGCTTTGTTTCCTTGGTATGGTCTGTCCCGGTTTGAATCTCCCAGTTGGCTGTAAGCCTCGTCACTCCCCTGGCATTCTCCCATTGGTCCCCATTCCCTAATCCCACCTTTCTCCCTGGCCCCGGATAAAACGAGGGCCCTCGGGATCGGGTTTCAGATTTGCTTTGGAGTTCGGCTGTAAACATGGAATAAACCATCCAGCAGGATGATAAGCGAATCTCCTTCCTGCCTCTTTGCCACCTGACTGTATTGCCGAATATGCCCCAGGTTCTGTGGGCTAGCAGGAACCCACAGAGCCGGGCTAAAATTACGGTAATACTGAGCAAGCTTCATCCTGGAAAAAATTTATTCCTCTATATTTTTTCATGATCTTCAAGACTTATGTTTCTCCTTTTGCTCTAAATTTCTTTGAAAAAAACCCTTAATCAGATGGTTGACACACCATGAGAAAATATCAGCATTATTACTCAACTGTAATGATGTTTACCACCTGAAAATTCAAAAGAGAACAGCAAGACCTAATCTTAACTTGTGAACACATAGAAGCATTTATGAATACCTGAAAGATATTTTTATACAACTTAACACACAATATTAATAACAATTAATGTTAATAGAACCTCACAATAACAACAGAAATCTTTATAAAGTGGTTCCGAACAGAACTTTAGAATTAGAGTAAGTGTGAGTAAATTGAAATAATTGCATGGTTTGGAGGTATCAATTCTGCATTACCTAGTTTCCTTCTAAGGAGTTTAAATTAAAGACATATTTCAGGAATATTATCAGAAGAGAAAAAATAGCAAAGCCTGTAGCATTCAAGTCTGAAATCAAATGATAGGCAATCTCATTTGTCATCTTGAAAAAAACCCCAGAGGAAGCAGTATTGCTTTACATATCCTTATAATGTTTTTTAAAGAGCAGAGTATAAAACCTTCTGAGAATCTTCAAAGCAATTACATTATTACCTTTGACATCTTTTAGGCTTTGGGTTTAATTACAGGTAAAGATGGAGAGTGCTAAATTTATTTTCTTTATGGTTAGAGATAGCCTAAATAAAGGTTGTCTGTTTTTTTTCATTTCTGCATAATTTTATCAGAAGTGCCTGGATTGCAGCTTTAAAAATAAAGAAAGAAAAGCAGAAACCTTTGTTTTTGCTTAAGGAAATAGGAAACATGATGAGGGAAATAGCAGTTCTTTCCAGTAAGGACCAATTAGATTGAATATGTGCAGCACAACATTAAGGAAAGAACATTTTCCTCCATGTTAGTTGAAACTTTTACATTTGGCAAAGTAAAAATGCAAAAAAAGAACAGATAGGATATAACCCAAAAGGATGAAAAATCCTGTCATAATATTTTCCTACAAAGTACAGTGTATTTTTCTTTAGACAAGGTATCAAATTTTTTTGCTATGGAAATGCTTTAGCATATGTGCCATAGTGTGAATGTGATATGGCTACTGTAAAGTTTTGGGCTATTTCCCAATATATTGAGTATAAGGACAATATATTGACAGCATGTGTAGGGTTCAGTCGGCCTCTGGTACAAGAGACAAAGAGAGTCCACTGGTGAGACAGTCCCTAGTATCAGAGATCCTCCCTAGGTCAGGGTGACAAAAGAGGCTTCCCCCAGGCTGCTTTGGTTTGGTATGTTAATATACCCCAGTTCTGCTTCCCCAATTGACCCGTTGGCCTTGCCACCCCTTGTTACTTTACATGTCCCTGATCTAGAAGGTTCTGCACTCCCTGTTTCCCTCATTGGCCCTTGCTTGCTCGTCCCTCCCTCAGAGCTTCCCTATTGGCTCCCTTACCCTAGTCCCACCTGTGTACCACCCCTGCGCCCTCAGACCATTGGTCTCTGATGCTTGCCTCGCTCCCATATATAACCCTGGACCCTCGCGTGTTCTCTGGCTTTGTCCCTGGACCCATTCACGAGCATGGCTGGAATAAACTTTTCCCGTGGAACCCCATACAAAGACCCTTCCTGGCTCTTTACTGTCAATCCATTCCTGGAGCTATCCATGTGTATCTGTGTGTGTGTACATGTGTGCAAGTGTGGTGGCTTCGCCGAGCGGCTTCCTCCTGGAGATACTTTTGGGAAGGTCAGAGCACTTTACCATTCAGCACTGCGCTGCGACAAGCATGAGCCCTCTGGAAGTCAAAAAAGTACAAAATGGGATGCTTTGTACCTTTAGAACTTAAGTGAATGAAGGTATTGTCCCTGCATTGCATTTGTGCATCTACTAAAAATGAAGCCATTATATCAATTTCCATGCCATTTCATTCTGGAAATATTATTGCTGAGATATAGTAAAATAAAAAGATGGAAAATGCAGAGGCATAATGAACAAAAAATGCACATATCAGTACTAACGGCAACAGACTGGATTGTGTCTATTTCTGTAGCATATTTTCACTGAATGAAGAATAACTTAAAAATCCTTCACTGCTGAATTTTACAGATACCATTTTCCTCTCTCAAACATCCTTGCATTTATACAGATGTCATTATTTTTATAGGAACACCCACAGCTCATTCAGGTTTGGCATTGTGGCATTTTTTAATGCGTTCAGAAAAACTAACACTTTGGAGAGATCACACACACACAATGTACAAAAAATGGAAAATAAATATGTTTTGTTCTTTCATGGACAATGTATTACTGATAGGTTTGAATTGTTATTCATTACCTAGGCAGAGAAACACAATTGTAATGTCTTACTTTTATATAACAAAACTCTAATATCTTATTATTATTTGGAGACCATAAAACCACTGATGCTAACTGTAAGAGTATTTTAATCTTGATCTGGCATTAGATCAGTCCTTAAAAGAATAACCTTTTCTTTGCTAAGTAACAACTAGCAAGGTCAGGTTGCTTAATTAATTCAGAAATAATGTTTGTGCATTATAAGCCTTGAAAATTATACATTATAAAGTAGTTTGAACTATTCTTTGTGCAAATTATTAGTATTTAATGAAGTTACTTTTTTGTTGTTGTTGTTGTTAAGTGGGTTTTTTACCCTGATTTTAGATTCAGTTATACCTTAACAGAATAAGTGGATTTTTCTTTCAGTAGTTCTTATAGGAAAAAAAGGGTCATTACCTGCTGGATTATTAGGGACCTCTACACAGTGACAACCACATATCTACCTGCATAGAAAGGGTTATGCTTCTTTATTGGCAAATTTTCTTTGCAAGTATGTCCCAAAATATTTGTTCTGTTTCAATTTGTGGTCAGTGGGAAATGACTGTGAAAAAGATTAGTCAATTAACTCAAATAAACTGCAAATTTTGTGATAATTTCTTGTGGTGGCCAGTGGGCTTGTGGTACAAGGGACAAAGAGAGTCCACTGGTGAGACAGTACCTAGTACCAAAAGATCCTCCCCGGGCTAGGGTGAACAGAAGAGGCTTCCTGCAGAATGTTCTGCTTTGATATGTTTATATACCCCAGTTCTGCTTTCTCCATTGGCCTGTGGGCTTCTCCACCCCTTGATACTTTCTGTGTCCCTGCCCTACAATGTTCCCCACTCCCTGTTCCCCCAATGGCCCTTGCCCCATCGCCACTCCCTCAGAGTTTCCTATTGGCTTCCATTTCCTAATCCCACCTGTGTACCGCCCCCATGCCCTCAGATCATTGGTCTCTGATGCTCTCTCCACTCCCCTATGCAGCCCTGGTCCCTCCATTGTTCTTTATCTTCATCCCTGGGACCCTTGTCAAGTGTGGCTGCAATAAACCTCTCCCATGGAGCTCTTTGTGGAGACCCTTCCTACGTCTTTGCTGTAGACCCATTTTCTGGAGCTATCCGTGTGTTTGCATGTACGGGTGTGTGAGTGTGTGGTGGTCCTGCCGAGCAGCTTCGCTTTGGAGACGCTTTTAGGAAGGTCACGGCACCTCGCGCTCCGGCCCCGCCATGCTGCAGCGGATGGTTCGCGACAATTTCTGATTGGAAAAGTAACTTCAAAATAAACATTGACAGTGCCTGAATTTGGTTTGGGGAAAATTAACCTGCATTATTAGCTAGACATATAGATAATTTTTTCTCTATCTTTGATCAAAACTTCCCGTTTTCAGAAAACCAAAATGCTTTCAAACTATTAAATAAATATGCATATTACCAAATTAGAATACCAAACTAAAAATTGTCAAATTAATATGTATATTATTATATAATCCACACATTGCATTATTGAGAACAATTCTAATTTCTTCAGTAGTAAATGTCACTTCTGACTTGCTGTTGAGGTAACCAGGAATTCAAGCTTAATTTCATAAGCTGAATGTGGAAAATGTAAAATTATTCTGGGTTGAATACTTATGTAAAATACAATTTCAATAATGAAAATAGAAGGATCTATGGAAAACAGAACTGAGTGGGGGAAGGAATTATAAATAAAATTTTAATTCTTTTTCACATGAAATTCCAATTTTTTTGTGGCAAAATGGAAAACTTATTACAAACATCTTTAGAGTACCAGAGCAGATAGGAGTCTTTCTCTCCTCAGAAATACGGAATGTGAAATTTAAGCTTTGTGCTGTCAATCACCATCTTAACACTTTCACTGTGAAGTGGTTAACTGTTCTGAAAAACATGTATTTCCTTCTATGGAAAATAAAAGTACCCACATAAACCACCATCATCACCACATCAACAACAGCAGCAGCAGAAACATGATATAGCAGAAGTTCATAGTGAGTGCCCAAAGTCCTGTACTTTGTTGATGACATTGCTAATGGAAAAGGTCTGAACAATGATACACCAAGACAAATAACCTGGTAAATGTGAATAGCGAAGTAGGATTCAAAGACAAGAGCAATAGAGAAAGGAATATTTAAAGGAACGGGGAAAGTTTACTTTTTTTACTGTTAAGGCAAGTGGATGTCTCAAGAAAACTATAAGGATGTTTACCTGATTCCAGAAATCCTGTCAGCATTTCTGAGTTAGACTAAAGAAACTTCTGTCACAGGGGAGAGCAGGCCAGTTCACATGACCTAAAGTCAGATCAGAACTGAAATGGTTTATTGAGAACGTGACTTAAGAGCAATCAACTAGCTAATATAAGCAATGCAACAGATAAACCACACTTACGTATTGTTAACATAATTAAACACAAAAAAACTTCCAAACAATCTCTCTTCACCGTTCCAAAGAAGTTCTGTTTCCTTCTCAGGCAGCCATCAGTGGGTCCAGCTCAGCAGGGCCCCTGTCTGGGTAGGAAGTGCTGCATGGAGATGAAGAATACCACCGCTGCTGCTGCTGCTGTTTCCTTCACGTGGAACTTTCTGTGGTTAATTTGTCCCCATTGCCCCTTGTCATATCACTGGGTACCACTGAAAATAGTCTGGCAGCATGCTCTTGACACCCTCTGTTGTACGTCTTGACAAAATCCCCCTCTCAGTTTTCTCTTCTCCAGGCTAAACAAGCCCAACTTCCTCAGCCTTTCCTCATAAGAGACATGCTCCAGCCTTTCCTCTGTAGATCCTTGTCTCGTACTGAGGAGCCCTGAACAGGACACAACACTTCAGATGTGGCCTCACCAGGGCTGAGTAGAGCATCAGGATCACCTTCCTTGACCTGCTGGCCACACTCTTCCAATGCACCCTAGGACACCATTGACCTTCTTGGCCACAAGGGAGCACTGCTGGCTCACGGTTACCTTGTCCACCAGGATATTAGCATGTTCATGATGAGTAGAAGTAAAGGGACCAACTTTTATAGGCGCTAGAGTGCTACAGTCATATAGTACTGCAGCTATAGGAGTTGAAGTTGCTTATATGTTTACCTAGAACTCAAACATCTTGTACATAAGCCTATATTGTTGCACCATAGCACTTGTCAGAATAGATTGTCATTTACACCAAACCGTAAGACGGAATTTTCACTTCACCTTCATTTAAACCTCTACTACATGAATTAATTTTTATATTGTTTTATTATATTATCATGTTAAATTCAACTAACTTTGTATTTATCTCTAAAAAATCAAAGCCCTTTTCTATCTAAAAATGGCAGCAAATGCTAAAATGTATAACTACAGGTGTATGTTAGATATTCCTTGTATTTTCTATTGTCTCTTCATTTGAAAGACCTAGAAAACTTCAAATAATGAACCTGAGATTTTAATGCTTTTATTGCATTTCAAATACAGTTTTACAATTTCAAACTTTTCTTTCTACTATTAAATCTTCAGTCAAGGCAAGGTTATCCTCACACTTTATTCTGCAAGTTCCTGATCATTTAAAAGATATTTGTTGAGCATTTCCTTGTACTCTTGTGTGTTTTCTTGAAAGATCTGAACTGAAATCAGTTATCATGAGCCAGAAAGACATTTTGAAATTAGTAAATAAAGTCTTATCAAACAAAGGTTTAACAAAATAAATTGAAGCATGGAATCTGGTATCTTCTCCTCTGTTTCCCACTGCAGACTGATTTGTAGACACAGCCTTGTCAGAGCCTTAGACTATGAAAATATAGATGATAACCCACCTAAATAAAAGAGAAACTTTCCATTGACCTTGATGAACTTTGAATCACTCCATACTTCCTTTTTACATGGTCTTTCTATATCATAGAGCTAATATCAATTGTGTTCACTTTAAAGTATTTCCTGTGTGTTAAATTGCAGCGCATAAAACCAACCATGTCACAATATTTTCCCAGTTCTCTTTCCAGTTTCCCACATCACAGTTGGAATAGCATTTTCCTTTGTTTTCATTGTTACTCTCCCTATGACAGTGTTGCTTTTCTGCGCACCGTTTTCCATGTTCTTTTCCGTATACACTTCATTTCTTGCCAAAATCTGACATTCTGTCAGCATTACATAAGATATTTATCTCTGTCCAATTTAAGTCCTGTACTGTATAGTGCATCTGTGAACACTGATCTGTAATGACAGATAGTTCCACTGAAAATGTCTGCATTTTACTACTTGCTGGAACCATTTCTAATGTATTTATGAGTGTAGTAGAACTTTTGGTACTTGCGTTAATGTACCAAAAATAAGCAATGGTTCTATTAATTATTTTACATTTATTTTCCTTTTGAATGTCTGTCATCTACTTCCATCTACTTGTTAACATATTAAATATTTTTCTTTTTGCTTCTGGAAACTGTAAGAAGGAAATTAAAAACCTTACATTCAGGAAAAAAGTATATTTCTTATTCTCCCTTACTGATCATATACAGTATGTAGCAAGTTCCTAGTAAAGCCCCTGTTTTCTTATTATAAAATTAGTAATAGTTACGCCTTATATGGAAATATGTTAACCTGACAAAATAAGAAAAAAAATACTTGCAACTCAATGAAATTTTATCCCATTAAAACTTCATGTGTTTTTTTTTATTTTCCACTATAACTTAAAGAGATAGTAAACAGGCAGTTATGACAATAAAAACATAAGAACATAATGAAAAGAAATATAAATGTTGATAGCATAGGCTCCTTCACAAGGTACTATTTTCTTTTAGAATTGCTTTAGTTTACAGTATATATCTTTAACTTCCTACATCAATTTGATTAATTAGAACTGAGGTAATTTTCTCTCTATTAATATAGTAAATAGCATAGGGTTGGGTTTTGTTCAGAAGATGAAAAAATGAGAACATCCTGTTTTAGAGAAGTTTCTTTCAATGCATATGTAGATGTGATTTTCTATAGCTATAGTAAACACCTCTATCTGCATTTGAAAAATACGATTTAACCCCAGACAAGCAACC
This sequence comes from Struthidea cinerea, assembly GCA_013397865.1. Classification (NCBI taxonomy): domain Eukaryota; kingdom Metazoa; phylum Chordata; class Aves; order Passeriformes; family Corcoracidae; genus Struthidea; species Struthidea cinerea. Next base: position 356,725 of record VZTI01000708.1, on the reverse strand, counting down.
AGGCATCACATTCCCACTCAGTCACTCTGCCCGTGAGTAAAAGTGAGAAGATTCGTGGGTTGAGATAAATGCAGTTTATCAGGTAAAGTAAAAGCTGTGCACACAAGCAAAGCAAAGCAAGGAATTCTTTCACCACTTTCTATCAATGGGCAGCTGTTCAGCCATTTTCAGGAAAGCAGGGCTCTGTCACACATAACAATGTCTAGGGAAGACAAATGCCATCACTCTGAATGCCCTTCCTCTTCCCCCAGTTTTATATATAAACCAAAAAACCCAACAGCAAACAAACAAAACCCCTCCCACCAATACCAAACCACAATGATAGCAGATATTAATCTATTTTTTTAAACAAATTTAAAAGCCAGTTATGGGAAAATAACTATTCTAGAGAATATTACAGATTAAGTTAAAGGTCTTACAGAGTCACAGCATAAAATTCAGTGTATGTGAAAACAAAAATTAAACAAAACTGAGTAGCTGAGTGACACCTAAAAACCCTACAGCTATGTAAGTCGGGAATTTAATGTTTAGAAGCCTTGTGGAAAACATGAAGCAGAAAAAGAAACAAATCTATTTTCAGGCCATGCACAAACCAGATAGGTCATTACGTCAAATTTCATAGAAATGGCAAAACCCAAAATAAATTCCTTTACATAAATATATGAAAATAGATAAAGCTGTTTTTTTCTAGCTGCCTGCTGAAGTGACTAAGATATATTTCACTGCTAACTTTCATGTCCAGTGTCAAGAAAATGATGGACAGCTCAAATTATCTAGTACCTAATGATGCCACATCTTGCATCTTCTGACATATAATGATGACACTTGCAGTAGAAAATCTGAACACTTCCCCACCACACCTCATATCCCTTTCAGGGTTTTTTGTTCCTTTTGCTCCTATTGGAAAACATATGAAACTACATCGTTCTGGCACCAGGAGCATGCACCTATTTTGCAGTCTAAATATATCTGTAACTGGGAGTAGCAAAGTAATTTAGTGTAAATTTTTACTTTTCCTCCAAAGTGTTTACTCCTTGGATTTCTCCAACACATTTATGAACACTAGTCATCCTCTCAGCATTCAAATGGTAAGCTCAGCTGTTTGAGCTCTCTGATTCATCAATAGGACAGGTTTTCCATATTTCTGATCATACAAATTGCCTTTCTTTACATCAGCTCCACAATTACCTTTAAGCATGTATGATTACACTGTGTCATGTTTCAAGTGACTCCTCACACCATTAAGAATATTTTCCTGTCTCTGAAATACCTAACTTGTTTGATTTTTTTGTTTGTTCAGTTTGTTCTGCTTCCTCCATGGCTGTGTCATAGGGGACTTCAAAGTCATCCTTCAGCTGGCGAGTATATCCCTGTCCATTTGTACCTGAGAATCCTTTAATTACAGGTGTTGACCTTGAATTTTGCATTATTAAATTTCTTCCTACCTCAGTTGTTTCAGCCTTCAAAGTAATTTTTTCCTGTATTTTATCCCAACTGTCCTTTTTATTGACAAACTCTTTCTATGACTTTGTGTCATCAGCATTTTTTATCAGCACATTTTTTTTCTGTGCCAAGTGGAAAGGTTAAGCAAAATTTTCCCTGGACTTATCCTTTAAGACCATAATTGAATTTCATACAGTAGAATCCAGCTCCTTAATTGAGGCATTAATGTTCATCTATGTAATAAGATAATCTTTGAAAAAGGAATGATTGTGTTTATACACAGCAAATACGTCCACAAGAGGCGTATGAAAATCTATAAACATTTTCTAGGTAATACATAAATGAAAATTTGAAGTTACTCCTTATTTACTGTTAATTAAAGAAAGATGGTGATTTGGAAATGAGAAAAAAAAATAATCTTCATAAAAATTCTCAATAATAAAAAGAATTAAGTGACAGGATAGATTTTTTGGGGAAAAAACCCAACCAAACAAGCAAAACAAAAGCTCAGCTGCAACAAACTGGTTACAGTGTACAATAAACCATCTGTAAAGAAATAACTCTGCAGTAAAAAAATAGTTGTTGAGAACTGTCAGAGTTCATCATAACATAAAGACATGAAAGAACAAAAATATACATAAAACTTCCATTATAAACTTGCCTTCCATGAAATTCCACAGGTACGCAATGTGTATCTAAATTTATAAAAAGGAAATAATCTTGGTCATCTTGTACCATATTTACAGTGATTTTCAGTTCTCTAAAGGATCAGATATATCGCTACTGGGTTATAGAATATCCAGATTTAGAAACTGAAAGCAGATGTAGAATGTAGCGTTTAGAGTAGCATTTCAACTTCAGCTAGTGCTTTGATAAGTATGTTTTGGATATTAATTGAGTTTATCATAATAGTTCTCTTGGACTCATTTCTGATAGCTCCATTTGTTTAAATGTAACTAAAACTGAGGAAGATCATAGAAGTTTTTTCCTTGTTTCAACATGTTTGAAAACTTTGTATATCCTCAACCTATGAAGAATCTTACATGAAATTGGTTGTCTCTTAAAATTACCATTGACTTCAACAGAGTTACTTTTATATGTAAAACTTTATAAATAATTGCTTCTTAGTTGCTTTCAGGAAATTGGGATGCTTCTTCTGACATTTTAAAGTACATAGTCTTTTTAAATATCCGCATTCAAACTTTAAATTTTTTGGCACTTACAATGAGTATTTGTATGAACAGGAGTACTTGCTAGCAAATATATGATATTGCTATTAAACACATTCTCAGATGCACACATCCATTTAGTGTTGAAAGCATTGTGTGACTAAAACAAAAATCAGAAGGCAAAGTAGTTTAGAAGTGTCCTGAAAGTAATATTGCCAGCTAAAAAAAACTCAATAGAATTTAAAATTAAAAAAAATCCTTTTATCTTTCCTTTGTGGCACGGACATTTTTAAAAATGCTGATTTCACCTTAGCAGGATTTTTTAATAATTTATGAACAGTATTCCTGCTGTAAACAAAAGTCATAGATATTTTCATGAAAGAAAATGCATTGAAAATTCATTTAAAGACATCTTTGGTGTACAATTTTAAGTGTTTGAACTATTGTATTTAAATTATCGAGAATAACTACAGTTTTGTGTGGTGTTATTAAGAAATAATATACCTTCCACTAGACCAGGTTGCTCAGAGCACTACCCAACATGGCCTTGAACACCTCTAGGAATGCGGCATCCACAACTTCTCTGGGCATGGTATTTATGAAAAATGAATTAATTGGTTGCTTGGTTGCTTGGTTGGTTGGTTGGTTGGTTGGTTGGTTGGTTGGTGGATGCTGTATATCACTGTGACTTGACAATATTTTGCATTTCCTTTGTGTAAGTACAGAATATATTGTGAATGCGAAGTAGCTTCTGGAGAAAGAAAAGGTCTAGGGCTACTCTGTGTTGCCAGTTGAAATTAATTAAATGATCTTTGTAGAAAAAAGTCAAATATTATACATATGATGTATAAAGGACACGAAGTCGCCCTCTCCCCAACCTGGCTTCAGCAGGCCTGAGCTGGATTATCATGTCTAAATTTGCTACTTCAGGACAGATACAGATGAATAGAAAGGGATTAGAAAAGATTTTAAGAAATGTGAATGAAAAGAGATTGAGTGAATCCCTGTTATTTAGTCTGGGATGAACATTAAAGCAACTTTCAGGACTGTAAAGGGCTGCAGCAAAAAGGAAAGCAGCATTTTATTTTCCATATCTCTGCTGGACAATGCAAAAAAAAAAAGGAATAGGTTTAAATTAAAGGAAAGCATATTAATGCTAGAAAGTATTAATAACTTTAAAACAGCAGGATCAAATGAAGACGTTTGATCAGAGGCCTAGGTTCTTAAAGAACAAGTAGGGGAAAAAGTGCTAGGAGTATTAAAAGTGTATTTTATTGAACTCATTATTAGAGCCCTAAAGGATTAGAAAATTTCCTAATGTCCTTTCTAAAGTTATTCCTTGAAAACTTGTTTCAAGAAAGAGCATATTCAGACTTTCAAAACAAACTATTTCACAGAACTGTTGATTTGTTTTGGGACATTGTTTCTTTTTTTTTTTTTTTTTTTGAAGCTTAGCAATTTTTCTCTCTGTTCATTTATTACAAACAATGAGGCATAATGATACTTTCAGCAAGCAGCTTTGAAACTAGATATTAAGGAACTTCTAGAATTTTCCACTGACATTTTGATACTACAGCAAATGACTTAAAATGCTTGAGTTTTCTAATGGCTCTAACATGAGATCTGTAAGCGAATCATTCTCTCTTAGAATCATTAAATATGCTGAGTCGAAAGGGACCTACAAGAGTACCCAGTCCCACTCCTGACTCCACAAGGGCAGTCCAAAACTTAAACCATATACGTGCAAGAGCACTGTTGAAATGCTTCTTGAACACCAAGAAGGTGTTCACTTCCCTAGGGAGCCTTTTGCATTGTTTGTCCACCCTCGGTGAAGAATTTTTTCCTGAAATCCAGTCTGGTCTTTCTCTGGCACAGCTTTGAGTCATTCCCTTTCATCCTTTTACCACACACCAGAAAAATGAGATCACTTTCCTTTTCTGAGCTTGTTCTTGTGAAAAGTATCACAGAAACATTAATTACCATAGGTAATATGATATCAGCATTCAAAAGAAATTGAACCTAACAACCAGTGCTCTAAAACTGAGCAATACTGACTGAAAATGAAAAAAGTTTTACAAATTGAGCTGATAAAAAATTATCTCCATCACTGTTTTTATAAGAAAACAACTTCCAAGTTCCTTGGAAACACAAAAACCCCCAAAACCAGACAACAAACAAAACAATCTCTGGTTTGTTCTTTTTTTTTTCTGAGTTTCAGAATATTTCTTTAAGAACTTAAGTATTACTGAAAACTTCAAAGGAATGACATCATTTAACATCATCTAATTTATGCAAAAGATGATCCAATTTAATGCAAGAAAATCTTTTGTGGTGTGTCTTTATTTTTCTAGATCTGTCACTACCCATTGTTATTTTAAGAGTCTAACCTGATACAATAAAAAGATTCCCAGTTTGAACTATATTGTTTTTAATTTTCTTACATAAATTGAAAATAAAGGACATGTAAATTTAAAGTCACTCCCTTTTTAATGGAAAATATATCCCATGGACCAGAACAGGTCCCACACTTTCAGGGCTTTTTGTTGTTCCCAGTGATGATGCTATAACTCAGACTTTCATCATTCGGAAATACAGTTGTCTAAATATGCAATTAACTACTATTGCTACTAAGTGACCAATCCAGCAATTTAAGCAATTTTCTACACACCTTAGTCTACCCAGACCTACTGGTAAGATAACATCAGGGGATATTTTGAGGTTGTAATGCCTTAGGGAACTGGAAACAACCACTTAAGACCACTGTTCTGACACACACATGCGTCTCACCACTGCCGCCCGGTGGCGTGGCAGGAGGCAAGGCGGTGTCCTGGTCGGCGACCAAAGGGACACAGTCCTCGTGGCTGGTCGGAGCGCTCTGCTCAGAGGCACACAAAGGAGCAGGCTGCAGCTTGGATGTTGCCTAGCAACGGGACAGCGGCAAAGGAGGTAGAGGGACCTCTCCGGTGCCTACAAATCCAGCTTTATTGATAACAAAGTAACAAGGCTGAAGGGAAAGCAGGAGAACAGGCGGGGGGGTGGGAGGGGGGAACCCGAGAAGCCTTTTTATGGTGCTCTAAAAGAGGGAGGAACTAAGGGAAACAGTCCAATAGGGAGATGATGGGAATGACAGATAACCAATAGGGAAAGGAACAGGGGAGAACTTTCTGGAACTTATACATAGGCAATTAAACTAATAAATATACATAAATAGATGAACCAATAAGGGCTAAAGAACAAGAGAAGGGTCTAGAAAGAGGGGAGGAGCTGTGGCAGTGGCAATCACCCAGAAGAGGATGGCCTTAGGTCTGATGGTCATCCTATGAGCTGGCCTCAGACCTGCCCTTGGGATCGAAGTCAGGAGCAGGAAAATTGATCCACTCAATGACATCCAGCCCCGAGGTGGGCTGGGTCACCGCAACACACACATCTCATGATTTCCTTAATATTTTCTGAAATTGTTTGTTGATGTTATAGGATAATCACAGCTACTGTTCCAGCTGTATCATTAAATACTTTGTGAAATTGGAAATAATGCAGGCAAAGTGCCATAAAGGCTGTCTAAGTAAATTGTTCACCTTAGTTTCAGAGGACAGAAGGTCAATATCACTGTCCTGTTCTGAAAATTTAGTTTGTTTATAGTCATTCATGACAAGCAGGAACTACCGTTTCAAAGAAGTATTAACCAAAACATATTATGTGTTTGGTTATTTTATGACTATTTTAAACACCAAACAAGCTTTTAAGTATTGAAAAACAAATCTTCTGTTACTGCAGTTGAAAAACACACACCAGGAAAAAAAATTTAATTTACGTTAAAACATCTATTACCAAAGTAGCTCATGGTTTTAGCTTTTAGAAAAAGCATCTCTGAGTGGGAGCAATAGTTTTGACTGGCTAAAAATATGCCCAGCAAGTGTAACTGCAAATTTGCCTTTCATTTTTGCTTTTTCTGAAAGGTAAAACTATTTCTGTAAGTGATTTACTTTGTTACCTTGTTCTCTTCTATTCCCACTGAGAAACAACATCTAACAGTGTACTTGTAAACAAGAGCATGGTTTACCATGTGTAACTTAGTCTGTTTATTTCCTGACATTGAACTATATATGTTTAACTTTCTCTTAATACAATCTTTATGTGGAATTACAGTACAGTAAAATGTCCTATAAATGTCTTATCACTCTGTTAGTTGAGAATATGTATTAAAAAACTGAATTAAATGACCACTTATCTGAGTTATTAATTATGAAGCCTATAATTTGACAATTGAACTTTTCCCTTATCTGTTTTTTTAATTGGCTCACACTGAACTTCAGTGTGAGAAGTTACATTTGACCTGTTTTTTCACCCTGTGAACTCAAGCTATTTGAAATGTAGCATTCAACTAATGCATACTATTAAATCTTAGCTCTGAAAGAATCTTCAGAAAATACAAGTGTGTGTGTGTGTATAAACACCAGAAATATTAAATCACAGCAGAATTAACAGAAGAATTTCCATAGATAACTCACAAATAATTAATTTTGTATATTTCACTTAAAATAGAATTTGTCAAATATTTTGCCAGTGGATATTCCATTAGAAAATGCCAGTTTGATCGGACTCAACCATCTCAAATAAATACAAATTTTCCCCATTCCCCTTAAAATTTTCAGATGGAAGATTTCTCAATCCAGTCATTATATTCTCAGTAAAAGTCAGAGATAACTTTTCCCCAGAAGTTTTGTCCCTTAGAGAAATATTTTGAATGTGGCATAAGTTTTTTTTCCATTAAAATCTCTATTCAGAAAGATATCAATCTCATTTCTATACAGACCTAAAGAGAAACTGGGGTCCATGAGATTCTATAGATGTCTCTTTTAGAGCACTCACCAGAACCTGGGGTCCTAATGGTCCTATAATTTACAAGAGATGCTGTACTGTGGTTTTTTAGATCCTCTACCAAAACTATACCTCCTGAAGTTTAAAGCCACTTTCTCCTTTTGAACCTATTTGTTTTTCAGTAAGTTAGCATTATTGGGGAAGTGAAAAGTTTGAAAATCTTTAATGGCTCTCAGAAAAGAACAGAAAAGGATGTGCAAATACTAATCCCCCCACATTTTACAGGACTCTGATGTCATTATACTATCCATGCTGTTGCTTTGTAGCACTACTCTGGACTGAAATATACACTCTGATGTATTTTATCTCATCAGTTTGACCTGATGTAGCACAGATGTGCACAAAGTATACAAGGTGTATGTTTTCTTAAATATTTCTGTAAATTTAAAATAAATAATGTGTAAATTCATGCTTTTTTTTTAGTGGAATATGTAATCTACTGCTCAGAGCAATGACTACATTTTCAGCGTTTTTTGTTTCAAATGATGCTTTAACTTGTTTTCAACAGTCAAAACTGCATTCTTCAGAATGTATAGTTATCTGCATTTTATTTTCTTGCTTATTTTTGTACTAGGTTGAAAGAAAACCAGTGAGAGACTCGAAATCAGAAGTACAATTTAATAGGAAAATTAAAAATAAATGCAATAGTACAAAAACACTGACAGAGTCAGGATACAACCTGACACACTCCTTCGCAGGGTGGTGGTAGCAGTCTGATTGAATGGTGGCTGCAGTCCTCTTGAGGTGATAGATGTGGTTCTGTTGAAGCGGTGATCCTGTAGAAGGGTCTGGTCTTCCTCTGAAGGTCCAGTGGTGGTTATGTTGCTCTTGTCCTCTGGGAATCCAGTAGGTAAAGGCTGGCTGTGGTGTTCCAAACCTCTGATTATATCCAGGTGGGAATGCTTGGTTCCTCCGCCTGGGCAGAACATCTCACAATGGGATGATGTAATTTTATGAGTCATGCAGTGAGACTTGAAGGCCCATTAACAGAAAATACCACTCCGGAGGGAGTTATCAGGGATGTGTCATGGAAAAGATAAAGAACATTGCCCCACCTGGTTTTAACAGATGGTGATGGAATACATACTTTTGGTTACATCTTACATTGTAACCTAAGACAATTTTTTACATAAGTCCCCTGAGGAGGAAATGAACACACAACATTTTTATCTATTTGTATTGTAAGCAAAGGAAGAGATGAAGAGAATTGAATAGCTACACGTAAATGCACACAATAGAACTAAATTCAATATATTGTAGCACTTTGTATTTTCTTACAACAAAATTGTTGAAGAAAATTCTTACTCTCTTAGCATTCTAAACATAGCTCTCTCCTGAGGACCTCGACTTGTCGCTTATGAATTATTCAGGTTGTAAAACAAAAGCTAGAAACCTATAGGAACTGCATCCAAGAAAGAGACATACTGAAGTTTTAAAATTTGTGTGTGGCAGCAGCTGGGAATAGCTCTGTTACTATTAATGTTGTCAGGATTGCTGGTGCTAGCAATACTAATTTTTGTCATAAAACAGCTAGAACAAAAATTATGGTCTTCTTGCTTTAGTCGACAAAAGAAGGTCCAAATGTCTCACCCTCTTAGAAGAGATTTGTGTGAGCTAGAAGAAATGCCACGTATTAGTAATTAATTAATTAAATAACATCTAAAAATACATCGTTATGTCTTCATAGAACATTCTGAATGTAAATATATCATCTTTATTTTTTATATAATTAAATGTAGAGACAATAAGGAGTATAAGTACAGAAATATTTGTTGATTCAAACATTTGCACATGTAAGGATATAGACCTATCATATTAGTCAAAGAAATAAGGGTTATTTTCAAAATGTAACTCACCCACCACAGGATTTGAAAGAAAACACGTGAATCAATGGTATTTTATGAGAATAGTTAAAGTATTATCATAATTTAATCAGTGTATAGGATATTAAAACCCCCTCATTGATCTGATCATCAAAGAGATAGTGTGACTATGTCTATGTTTATGTTGATAAACCTCTGAGTGTTTGTGAGTTGCTCAGTACGGTATTTGTCCCGGCCTGCACCACAGCTCCATCTCAGGGTGAAACAAGGTGCAAAGCAGTTTCTTATCATTTTGCATTACCCAGCTTCCCTGAAAGGAAAACCTAGAAGTAACAGATCATGGCAATTTAAATGCAATTTCAACATGATTCAGAAGGTCAGCTGAGATCCTGGTTACATGAATAAATTACAACTATGAATATATGATTCAAAAATGCAATACAACTGAATGTAATTTAGCAGTAGTATAAAAATGAAAGTGTATGTCTGCATAACATAACATTTTGCAGAAAGTTACAAGTGATTTCTGCCTGTGAGGAAGATGACTAAGCTTTTAGCAATAGCACAGCACTGAGTCCAAACTAATAAAACCTTCTGATTGATTGTTCAAGTTAGTACCATGGTAATGTAGTGGTACTAACTTCCCTTTAGCTTGGAGCATGGGCATCTTCTGCTGTCAAAAGGTGATGCAGATTTACATTGAAAGCATATTATGCATGAAGGCATTGGAATAATCTCTAATTACAGAATGAAAATGAGTGATGAAGGAATGTATTTTGAGTGTATATATATGTCGCGAAATTGTGCACACAAAATTTTTAAACAAGCTGTTAGAAAAAAGAAGAAGGAAACTCTTTAGGTGCATATGACTGGTCAGAATACAATTTACAGCAGCACAGAACAGTCCTCAGTTTTCATATTTCCGAAAGAAAATGCATTATTTCCCCCTATTCTTCTCCAAAAACATCATTCTGTTATTGATTTTCTTTCATTTTATTTTCCTTATAAAACTAACAATGTCAACCTTGTATTAAGAAAAATCAAGTTTTGTCCAACAGATAATGGCACTTACTGTGTTAGAAAAGGTTAGGCTTTACTGCAAATGACAACCATAACTGCACTGAAGTCCTTTCTTTGTCCTACACATTAATGTGCATGTAGAGTAAAAACAATCACATTTCAGTACTTTGAAAGCCCATTCACTAGTATCTTATCCATTTATTGCACAAAATATTGGAGGGTGAAAAACAAAACTGATTAAGAAACATGGCAAAACAAAATCTAGGTACTTAAAGGCTTCATTTATCACAATGCACATACAAGTCAAAAGGCCAGCAAGGAAGACTGAAAAAGTGCAGCTCTTCACCATTATAAAACACTCAGACCTCAGCTATGCAGATAATGGCAATGCAAGGGGTTTTTTTTAAGTAATTAATAGAAAAAGTCATACTTTGTTGTATCATGACAGTTGGAAAACTATTGGCCTTAAAAGCTCTAGGGATTACTTGAAGTGAGCAATATTGCATTTAGTTACTATTATAGAGCACTCAGATCTGAGCCTCTGCATTGGGCTTTTTTATGGTATATTATTTGTCCTTTCACATAACCTCAGGGGGAAAAAAAATATCTGTAACAAAGTAGAGAGTCTTAAAGTAGATGCTTATTTACCAACAAAAGCCTATCTCTAATTTCTGGTGGCTAAAAGAGGTTCCAGTATCATAAATTCAAGAGCCATTGTAGTTTCTCCTCTATTTATCTATGCCTACTTAGATCACAAACAACAGAAAAAGACTGGTACTTTTAAACTATTGAAAAAGAACGAAATGAAGAAGTAATGTTAAATTGCGTACATTTTCCTCAGTCTCTTTCTTTTAACCCTTTGTTAACCAGACCAATTCCTATGCCTGTGAAAACAGTCTCCTTTATTTTCCTAGAGACTGACTGCATCAATGAAAAACTCCTTTCTTCATTGGTGCTGTCACTCCACTGTCAGTATTTGAAAACCACCCCAGCACTAACAAGAGATCAATCTCTGAGCTTTGCAGCTTTAGAAAGTTATGGTAAGCCAGTTGAATGAAACGTTTACAGCCTAAGAAGACTAAACCTGTGCTGTGATGGGGAACTATAACAACCAGCCAGCACAAAACAACAAAACTAAGTCAAGCAATTCAGAAATAGATTGAAGCCTATTCTTGGAGTGAACAAAGTGTTCTTCCATCTGCTTGACTAATCAGATTGGATGCCTGGAATGCAGAAGATGCTTATTAAGACAATAATCTACTGGAGATGAAACAAATATTGGAGCCCTATATGTGGGTTATTACAGTATTTCTTTAGAATATGCTGAGTTAATGCAGTTGAAGCTATGTCCCTGTTGCATTCTAATATTCATTATGTCTTGGAAATAATAATAGGAATTCCATGGTGTGATGGATAATTGATGTCCAGATTCCGAAGAGGAATAACATCAACAAAGGAGACTTAATCAAGAACCTTTAAAATATCAAAAGATGCATGTCTGTTCCTATAAAAACAGACCTGGCTGTGAGAACAAACAGCACAGTACCTCTTGTGTGTTCCTGCCTAAAAACATTTTTTTCTCTCAAAAAATAGGGCAGCCTCCTCTCTATTTCTTTTAAGAATACTTTCTATCATGTAGCATCCTGGGACACATGTTTCAAGACTGTGTTAGCAAGCACCACCTGGCACTGGCCAAACTATTTCAGGCTGCATTGTAGCAGTCATGTAGCAGCTCTTCATATTTTTTCCTGGCTCCACGTACATTCCTAGTACAGTCTAATTAGTATTTGCGAAGAAGTAGAACGTATGGGTTCAAGAATTTATTCTACATGGAACAAAAATAATGTCTTGATTTTGTTTTCCCAGGGTTTAGTAAGTGCTTCGAGTACTGATGAACTGGGAGGTAGTGTAAGGTTCTTTTACTTTTTTCTTGGGGAAAGGAGAGCATGGTAAAGGGGAAAGGATAATTAAGCTCGAAAAAATGAAAATATCCACAGGTTTTTTATGTAAAGACTGATAAAAAAAAAAGAATACAAAATCTGCCAATTTCACTGCCCGACTCATCATAGTATTGATGTAGGGAAAAAGGGAATCTGTTTTTAATAAACGGGTCAATTAAAGAAATCTTATGAAGTTCAACAGTAATATTGGGAAATTTTTGCTTAATTATTTTGAAAAAAAAACCATGTAAGAATATATAAACAGAAACATAGAATTATGGTTTGGGTTGGAATGAGCCTTAAAGACCATCTAGCTCCAATCGCCTTGCCATAATTAGGAACACTTTTTCTAGACCAGGCTGATCAAGATCCCATCAAACCTGGCCTGGACACTGCTAAAGTTGGGGCATCCACAACATCTCTGGGTAACCTGGTCCAGTGCCCCACCATCCTCACATCAAATACAAATCAGGATTTTGTTTCTTTGCAATGCTGAAATGCTTTACTGTGCTGGACTTGCACCCATGGTGATGTTGGTCAAGTAATTTCCATCAGCCTGAAAAGAATAATCCTAAAAGCTTCCATTTTTTGCAAGTGAAATAAATTTGGAAAAAATCAGTACCTACAGTTTGTGCTCTGCTATGCATTTTATTGTGTCCTCTAATATTACAACTTTCAAATGGTTTTCCACTAGACTTTTATAAGCAGATCTAATTCTTGTATCATGCACAGATGTGCAAACCCAATTATGTCAATTTTCTTTACTTAGAGTACAGAAAAAATTAATATGTGTGTATATGTGACCATTAATATTTACCAGGGGAAAAGCAAAAAAAGAAAAAAAAAAAAAGTGGCTCAGCTGAACACAGGCAGGTATTATTATTGCTAATTGATAATTTTCTCATGCAAATAATGCTTTTCTGAGATGTTGCTCCACCAGGGGTCGCACAAAGACTGCTTAAATTTCGCCTGTTAAACTGGAATAAAGTTCACATTGGAGAGTGAAAACACAATCAAACGTCAGAATAGCACCTTGATCCATAATAAGCAAACTATTTAAACTCCTGGGGATGAGTCACTGCTGCTTGTTTATTGTGAATGCAAGTAACACTCTAATTTTATTTTTTTTTTACTTACAAAGCATTGAACCACTTTGGAAAAAACATGTCTTGCACTCATTACATTGTCATAAATCATACTGCATAAATGACATTACTTCATGTCTCATACTAAGATAAACTACACTAATATGGGGACAATGCTGCTTCAAGTAAAACTAAGGGAAAGTATTTTTCCTCACAGGTCTGGGGGAAGTAGATTTAAGTTTTGACACAGGCCCAAAACAGGGGCTCTTTTTTCACTGCTCTCTGTAGTGGTGTTGCTATTTCTGCTGTGGAAGTGACAAGGCAGCAGTGATGAGACCATCCTCATTTCAGGGTGGATGGTGGGTGTACAAACCATTGTACTCGGAAGGAACAACTCATGCATCAATATTCTGGCTTATTGGCCCCAGCATAAGCAGCTTTGCAGAAAAGAACCTGGGAGTTCTGGTGGATGTCAATCTGAACATGAGCCAGAAATGTGACTTTGGAACAAAAAGTATTAATGGTGTCTTGGGCTGTATTAAGAGGATTGTTGCCAGTAGGTCAAGGAAAGTTATCCTTCCCCTCCACTCAGCACTAGTGGAGCCTTGTGGCCAGTTATGGTCACATCTGGAGTCCTGTGGCCAGTTCTGATCTCCTCAGTCCAAGAGAAACATGGTCATAATGGAGAGAATCCACCAAAGGGCCAAAAAGGTGATTAAGGGACTGAAGTATCTTTCCTGTGAGAGAGAAATTCATTCCAGAGAAGAGAAAGTTCAGGGGGACTCTATCTCATGAATGAGTAGAAATACCTGAAGGGAGGTTGTAAAGAAGACAGCAGACGGGACCGGACAGTTCTCAGTGGTGTCCTGTGATGGACCCAGAGGCAATGGGACACACACTGGAACACAGGAGGTTCCCTCTGAACATCAGACCACACTTCTTTACTGTGAGGGAGCACTGGCACCGATTACCAGGGAGGCTGAGGAGTTATTAAAAATCCATCTAGACACTGTCCTAGAGAGGCTGTTGGAACAGGGGGTTTGGACTAGATAACCTCCAGACATACTGTTGAACTTCAACCATTCTGTGGTTTAGCTGGTCTAATCCATGTGCACTGATAAATCATGGTAACTTGGCTATTGGCTTTGGAAATACTGGCCTTTCTCTTGGTAGGAGATGATAACGTAGAAAAGAACCCTTCCCAAACCTCTGATTGGTAGTGAACATTGTCCCTAATTTTTATAAATGATAATATATAATCATGAGCAGAAATATTTGTGAAGATTTCAAGCTTTTCCCATATTCTTCATTATATTCCTTATAAATTAGTTAATGAGAAAAAAGAGATTTAAATCATCTTTAATATAATTCATGGGTTTGCTACAAAATTCATCACCCTCTATTAAAAGAATGAAGCAAAATAATGTAAGCACTTACATGGTACATAGATCAGAAATTACTTTCTTTAAAAGATTAATCCAGTATGTATATGAGTTCAGTAAATAGCCTGTGTGCACATGCTATGTATTTACATGCATCAGCTTTCCAGATAAAACTTTTTCCATGATACTGGTAATTTTCATATGTTTACAAATGATACTTTTTGTGTTTCTGTGCGTAAATATAAATGCTTGTGTACTTACACATAAGAACAAATAGTTAGACATAATCATACTTGAATTTATAACAGATCCTACAGTGTTTTGTACGAAAATGACTACAAGATGTACTTGAGAACTGTTCACGATGACTTTTTTCATAAATCTCAGAACCTTATCAGCTAGACAATATTTCTCCTATAAATGATGATTGTCAGTACTAACAGTCTAGATACAGTCTGCACCCCTTTTCATTTTAGGAGCACTTCCTATTAACATAGTCACAAGTGGTTTCCCATAATGAGGTACCATTACATAAACCTGTGATAATTTGGTTGGCCACAACACCTGTTATAGCATAGTATCATCTGTGGCACTTGCTGTTAAGTTTAAGAAACAGGTTATATTTGATGAGCACTCTGCTAGAAATATGCACAAACAATTTGAAAAATGTACCTGCTGTTACTAGGTACAATTTCAGAATACTTGCTTCACAGAGAGGACAAGACTGTAATTATTAATCCTTTGACATTAATGAACTTTCTTTTAGCTAAATTTCTGTGTTTATTAATAATTCATGAAAATTGGCCAACCATTTAACATAGTACATGCAACTCTCTGACAAGCAGATAGTGCCTTTTAATTTTGTCTTAGACTATTTAATAATTTAAAACAAATGGGATAGGATTTTGCATTATGCTAATGGTGTGCCACTAATAACTGAAGAATCTTAAAAACATATGTTCCTTTTGCCTTGCTTTTGCAGTTTTTGATTAGCTCTGTAACAAAGAAAATTAGGTCCTTGGGTCATAAAAAATATCAAGGAGAATAAGTAGAAAAAAGCCTGTTTCTATACTTCCTCGAGCTAATGACACACTAGATTTAAAAGAATTAATGGCCACCTTTCCTATATGATATGTGCGCGGAGAACTAAACAATGCCTCATGCAGTGTCCAGAATCTTAATTGCCAGGCAGTGCATAGAATGTCCCAGAAGAGGGAGGTGTTTATCCTCAAATAGAGAAGGCATTTTTTTTTACCTTCTATAATTCATTACATTACTAAGCAGAATAAAGGAATAGTGCCCTTCTTCCTCTTTAAAATAAAATAGGGGTAATTAAGAAAAGTTTTGTTTGTCTTCTTTTAAATACAATGCCATAGATTAGCTCGTTTCCTCTTCCATTTGGCTTTTCATCTACTGGATATGAAAAGAAATTAGTGCTGTCCAAAGTGTGTATTTATTTTAACTATATCACTTGTCATCTCTTTTTATAGAAATATGACACCTATTGAACTCATAATCACTAATAATCAAGCATGAGCACTAATAATCAAGCATGGGTAGAAGTGTTCTGTTATTTCAATCTGCATTTGGAGTAAAACCTTTGAAAATATATTTTTTTATGTTGACAGCATATGTTTCATACTCACATTAGCCAGAAGGATATAAAACACTGACAACTAAAATTAGACTTCTGGAAATTATCAGATATTAATAGGTTGCAAATAAAGTTTTAAACCACTTTGCCAAGGACCAAGCTAATTCTATATAAAAGGCAAGCGAGATGACCTGAACAATTACAGACCATTTATCCTGATACTGGTCCCAGGCATGATAATGCAGCTGATGATGTTTGATGTAATTTATTAACTTTTTATTAATGATTAACACAGGTTCATTAAAAATGCTTTCAAACTGATTGGCTATTTCAATAAAAACTAAAATCTGAATGACAGTCTTTTTGGTGCTGAAGGATTACACACTTGCACACTTGTGTGCATGCTCCACGATGTGCCCTTTGAGAAAGACACTGTTGACATGATTATTAGTCATTATTTTAAAAACTAATCAGGTATTAGGTATCAAATGTGATTTGAAATAGGGGTCATGACATAGGGGACATTGCTGTTCTGGTTTCAGCTGGGGTAGAGTTATTTTCTACACAGTGACTCTATAGGGCTGCATTTTGGATTTGTGCTGAACACAGGGTTGATAATACAGAGATGTTTTAGTTATTGCTGAGCAGGGCTTGCGCAGAGCCAAAGCCTGTTCTTGCCTTTTGTATCGTCATGATGGCAAGGAACTGGAGGGTGCATGGGAGGTTGGGAGGAGGCACAGCCAGGACAGGGGACCCAAATTGACCAGAGGGATATTCCAGACCATGTGACATCACGACCATATGACATCATGCTCAGTATATAAAGTGGGAAAGGGAGAAGGAGAAAGAGGGCGGACATTTGGAGTGATGGTGTTTTTCTTCCCAAGTCAGTGTTATGCACAAATGGGGCCCAGCTCTGCCGCGGTGCTCTCTCTGGCTAGCACGCTGTCCTAGCCCCAGGCAATGTTCTACCTGCCCCAGGGTGGGGGAACGGAGGCCGATCACAGCGCTGGAGGGCAGGCAAAGCACCAGCTCGGGTTCGCCTTGCTCACCGATGGCAGGGTGCGCGAAGGAGGGAGGGAAAAAGCGGAGGGACTTCCTCGTGGGACAGGGAAGGGTTTATTCCAGGGAGAAGCCATGAGGAGAGCCGATAAAATTACGTGGGTATGGGGTTTTATACCCCTACATAATAGGCATGGAGAACATATGATAACCAATAAAATACCAGTTATGGGGTGTTACAAGTCAGGGGGAGAAGGGATTAGGGCGAATGGGAGAAGGAGTTGGGGGGTAGAGGAGTAGCATGGGCCAATTAACTACCGAGGAACACAGAACTTTCTGGAGAAATAACCAAATATGAACCATAAGGGGAGGGGGGGCAGCAGCCAATGGTCAGCGTGCTTTACACAGCCTTTTGGGTGCTCACTGTACTTTTGAGCCCTTGGGCTGTGGAGGCATCAAACCAATGGACCTTTTGGTCTGCTTGATCCAGCTGACCATGGCCCTGGCCATGGCTCACCGCAACAGTGCTCTCCTGGAGATGGCTGAACACCCGTTTGCCCATGAGAAACTGTGATTTAATTCCTTGTTTGCTTGTGTGAGTGACTTTTGCTTTCCCTAGTAAAATCCCTTTATCTCAACCCACAAGTTTTCCTGCTTTTACCCTTCTGATTCTCTCCACGAACCTGCTGGTAGGGGAGTGAGTGAGCAGCTGCATGGGGCTTAGATGATGGCTGGAGTTAAACTACAACAATTGCCTAGGATATCTATACAACAAAAAAGATATGAGAAGATATGAAAAGACATGAAAAGATATGAACTGCCTTTGAACCCAAGTTAACTTGATAGTGATATGGATTCTTATATCTAGACCAAGACATTTACTGCACAGACTAGAGTTGCACTCCAGCCACAAGTGCCTCTTCCTTTCTTCTTAAGAAATGAATGAAATTTAGCCTTTAACACACTGTAAAATACTCTTTTTTAGGGAGCTGAGAAAATATCCTGCATGGAAAATAAAAATCCAGCACCGACTGCTACCTCTTTTGTCAAGAAGTGACTGTTCATTTCAGGATAGCTTCTAGATCAGGTTCTAGTACTGCTGTTAAAGCGAGTCCACTGTGTAGAAATGACCTCAAGATTTACCAGATAAATGAGACAAGAAAATGTTCCCTGTTACCTGAGTGGTATCCAGATTTTACAAAAGTCACCAGAGTCAGATTTATCTTGCCTAATTATAGAAAACTTGAGTATAAATTGATAATTTGTTGTCTGTATCCTTAGTCATTGCTTTAAGTCCTAAGTTATTCCTCAAAATAGAGGTTGATACTCCCCACATTTTTTAAAAGAAATGTCAACTAATGCTACATTACATATAAAGCCTGATTCTGTCAGTGTGTGTTACCATGTCTTGATAAGGTCTTGTCACTTGATCCTCATTGCTCTACAGAAGCAGACAGGCACGCTGTGATTAGCCTACAGCTACTGATGAAGGGTGAAAGAAGGCTTAATGGTTCATTTCTGGATTTTGATCAAATCCAGGAGGAAGTTAATCCAGATTTCCTAATTTGATTTCCTGAGCCAGCAAAGGAGATGATCTCTGTGTTCCCACTAGCCTTTACCAGCTGTTCTGCATATGCTCACAGGCGCATAAAGCTGTAAGATCTGCACTGTGCAGCCTTCCTACTTTCTGATTTCCAGCATTATGCCAATGCATTAATGCTGATGCAGTGTTGTGCAGATGCAATGTTGTGCTTAGATGCTAAAAGAAAAGAAAGTATATTCCTCATAGAGTCCCGGAATTCCCAGGATTTGTCAGTGATAATATTTTCAGTATTTTAGCTTTCTACTAGAAATAGTAAAGCCTAAATTCTGCCCTTTTGATATCCTAACAGACCATGAACCCTTTAGTTCATAGACCATTTAGCCATCCAGTACCTGAACATGGCTTTTAAAAAAGAGGGAGAACAACTTTTTACAAATGGAAATAGCAATAGGACAAGGGGGAACAGTTTTAAAATAAGACACAAGAGATTTATATTAGATGTTGGGAAGAAATGCTTTACTCAGAAGGTATAGAGGCGCTGGAACAGTGAATCTGTGGATGCCCCATCCCTGGGGTCTGGTTAAAGGTTGGGTTGGGTGTGACCCTGAGCAATCTCATCTAAGAGGTGGCGTCCCTGCCTGTGGAAGGGGAATTGAAACTAGGTGATCTTTAATGTCTCTTACAACCTAAGCTATTCTATGAATCTATGTTTCTACGGAGTTAAGCCCTAAGAATCTTGGTGTCTCCTGGGAAAAGTGCCACTGAATGAAATATTGTAAGTTTTATGTTCTGAGGATTTGGGGGTTTGTTCTCTAACTCTATAAAACATTTTGCAAAACATTTTATTCAAGGAAGTTCTTTGGGCAGCTTTATCATAGAGTCAAATATTAATCACAGTGATCCTATCTGGTGGTAGAATACCTCAAATTGGTTTTGCAACCTAGTTTTAAATACATGTTTAACACCTTTTAGAAAGAAAATATTGCTTTTTGTTAGTCATCCAAAAAGTGTATATTTTTAATGCTGTTATTATTCATATTACTATTTCTATTGCATTCCTTTTTTCCCCTTTCTTCATTATTTTCAGAAAACGTCTTAAATTAAAGGTGTTCAATTAAATTAAAAATACATGATTTAAGAAAGAAATTCTAAAATTCATGACATGTCAGTGGCCAAGTTAAAAGCAATACAACAGTCAAGTTCTAATCTAAACCTCTGTTAAGGAGTCAAAATTTGACTCATGGAATATGTGGGGTTTTCTGGCCCCTTTATATATACCTGAATGCAGATGGATTTTTTTTCTCCAATCCTAATATTTTTGTCTGAAATGATACTGGTAAATATTTTCTAATCTCGGAGTATGTAGAATAATGAAGGGATTTCTTTTGTGGTGCTATGCTGTATTATACGATTAGAGCATTGTGAAAACGTGTGAAAAATAGTCATGTTCATATTATGTATGACTTGCTCATGAGGCGGCTCTGCACAGTTTCGAAATAAGATACAGTTTTCTGGATTACTGCTGAGACAAAATGTTCTCTCTCAGAGACCACTCATTGTCTTCTCTGCTTAGGACTATAAAAATAGGATTTTTTTCCTTATACTTGGTGATAGGTGTGAAGGGAAGATACCTCACACTAAATGCCTAAGTCAGGTTAGTATCAGTCATAACGGTGATGATTAGTACCTTAGAGAATGCAGAGTGGAATCTGGAGTGGTTTCTGTTGAAGTAACTGTTACATAACAGTGCAGTTTCCACAAAATTATCATCACTTCTGTGTCAGAAAACATGCATATTCTTTGGTTTGTTGTAACTAAGAAAACATTTTCTTTTGGTCTGAGTCACTGTTAAAACCACAACGTCTAATAAGGCCTTTAAGACATTTAGATCAAAGGTTTCAAACTGCCATTCTTCTTTCTATCCAAGAATTATGGCTTGACCGTGCACCAGGGAAAGCAAGACTGAGCTTCTTCAGTCTAAGATCATTTGTTGATTAGGACATCACATAGTATATTGTGGGAAAGGTAGGCCTGACTTGAGGCCTAAGATGTTGAAAGAAGAAAGCTTTGAAGCCTAAAGTCCCATCTACAGAGAGTGTAAAGCCCCAGAGACTGAATTTTGTATCAGATTGGCTCAGAACTTAATGTCTTTCTTCAGGAATTGAAGTTCAAATATGTTAGTGGATTTTTTCAAAATTTCCAAGAAAACACTTTTTCTGTCCTTTACAGTTAGTGTGAAAAACCACAAATGAATTTCAGAGACCAGTAACGTAATGCAGGGGAGCTCTCCCTGCATTCCATTATTTTACTTGCAATTGTAAATTACGGGGGGTTGTGCCCTTAAAGCAAGATATCCAGTAAAGAAGCTGTAAACCATGTGAATCACACATCATGTTGGCATAAGATGTGTCGGCTGAGAGATATGATATAACACATGTGGAGAAATAATGGTATTATGACACAGCAGATCACCTTCTCCTATTATGTGGTCAGTGGAAAAAAACAGCCTGTCTTTATCTTCCAAGGTCTGTGTTCATTGAAGATTTTCTACAGAATGAAATTAATTCTATAGACTTTCTATGGAATAAAAAAACCTTATCTGACTTGTTATATATTAATTTTTTTAAGGTTCTTTTTTTTTCCTGCTCACACCTCTAATTATTACAATGAAAAATATTAAATTTAGCTTACTGGTAAACAGAAATAAGCTTTCTTACATTTTCTTCATCATTATAATTTTTTTTCCTTTGAAGTGTGGTTCCAAATTTCTTAGAATTATGAATCAGTTTTCAGACAATTAGGTAATTTAGCTCACTTGTTACTCCTTGGTCACTGGTGTATTACAAGAAATATTGTAAATGTCAAGCTAGCTTTATTTTTTTTTTTTTTAAGGTCAGTTTATATCCTGACTTTTTTTCAGTTTGCCAAATGTTTTCACCTCAGGTATCTCAATATCTGCTTGTGTACTCCAATAGCAGCTGTGCTTCAGGATCACAAGCTTTCTCATAACAGCATCTTGTCACCTCCAGCAGACACCTCAGTAGTAGAAGCTGAAAAAAAAAATGCAACACTGATAAAACTCCTTTTTTTCCGCAATGTCACTCACAATCCAGAGTTTTGAGGGCTGTCTCATCAATTTTGACTCCTGAAAAATCTCAGCAATACCATACTTAACAGTCAAGCATGCTTCGATACCTTCAGAAATAAGAGTATATTGAATCCATCGTAGATTATGATTCTTCTATAAACATCGTTTTAGATGGAAGCCTAATTTCATTCTAAAACCAGCAGAAAACACTGTAAAAAATTGTTCATCTAAGAGATGATGTTAATTTGACACTTCTTCAAACATCAAGTATGCAGATTAATGTTCGTTCAGTCATGGAACTTGTTTTTTTCATCTGGTCCATTTTTCCTTTACTATGTTAATTACACATTTAAGTAACTCACCTGCTTGGAATTGTAAAACCTGGAGATTTAAAATTTCATGGCATCCATTAACCCAGATGTGTTACCACTGTCACTGATAGCCTTGTGCTTGGCCAGCTGTGGGTCTGTCTTGGAGCTGCATTGGCTCCATTGGACTTAGGGGAAGCTTCTGGCAGCTTCTCAGAGAAGCCAGCCGTGCTGCCTTCCTGTTATCAAAACCTTGCCATGCAAACCCAATAAAAGCAGAAACAAAGCAGCAGCTAACCAATTTGCACTAACATGGTTTTTGTGCTTCTCACAGCTAGACCATCTGCTTAGCAGCTTCCTGTACTTTGCTCCTCCTGACCATGTCCTGCAGGTATGTATGAATCACGAGAAAATTAGTCAGGTGTTCACCCACTCTGCAGAGTCCCCACCAAACTGTTCATTAACCTGGTAGGTAAATGGCGACATTTATTATCATCTGAACACAAGTGAAGATATCTAGTAGAATTCATGCAGATCTCATCTAAAGACTTTTAATTTTCTAAACCCGGCTTTCCCAATCTTTTTCCAATCTTTTTAGAGGCATAAACTAGATAATAAATAGACTTTAGTATACAACACACTTGTTAGAAAAACTTTATGTATCACAGAATTTTCTAGCACAGTCAAGGTAATTTTTTAAAATGTAAAGGAAAAAGATATATACAGTTTTGAACAGGTAGATATTCCGTCTTAAGAGGAATTTTATTTTTCTTGCTAAAGGAGTAAAAAAATTCTTTTGAAGAGCTGTGACAGGTGCATGCAAGATCTATAAAAAAGTCATATGACATTTTTGGTTTCACATTATTGTGACTACTGCCAGACTAAAATTAATCAGTTATGTACCTTGTGTAAGTCCTTCTTCTGACCAGAAACATTTAATTTTATTTCTTACTCAGCTTTAATTAACATTTGATTTTGTCTATAAATGCATCCATGGATGCCAAGGACAAGGAGACCAGTGGGGGAATTCTCAACTGCATTAATTCGTGGTACTTCCAGAAGTTTGACCACAGACTTTTGAATTGAAACAGTGATGGGACTGAAAACTCTATGGCTATGACAAAATTCTTGAAGTTGGGGAGCAGCTGGGTTAATTAGTATCCTTGGAGTTTGTAAGAAATAAGCAAGCAGTACCAACCGGAAACTGAGGAACTCTAAGTGTAAAGCACATATACAAGGAGCCACTAGAAACTTTTAGTTACACGAGTTTAGTTAAATCTCAGTTAATGAATCAATTAAATCCCAAACAAACTTTTGAATAACTTCTAAATGTGGAGAAGACAGCCAGTGGAAGTTCAGACTAATTTATTCTGCATTTTCAAGCGGTGGCACCAGGAGGAAGACCCACCAGTTAATGTTATTTTTGCTGTAGTTTATTATTGGTTTATATTTTTTTCCCCTCAAAATTTTAATTTAATTCAGGCACAAGAGACATTGCTAGAATCTGAGTGCTACAGAACTGTAGCAATCATTGTGATCGATTCATGCTTTTTCAAGAAGGATACAGAAATGAATCATAAAGCAATCTGTCCCAGACATAAGACTGAAGTATGAGTCTCATTGAATTTGGGAGTTTAAATGGCAGATCAGGTTATAATGCAACAAAACACTCAAAGTCATATGAGAGATCCAGAAATACCCTTTCAAATTGAATTTGACAAGCAAAGAAGTCATGAAGTCTGGACTGAAGCATATGTAGTGTTTATGATACTCTGGTCCTGCAGTAATAATGATGATTCCAAATTACTAAAGGAAAAGGGAATCAGAAAGGTGTTTTCTGAATTCAGAGTTGAAGTTGCACAGACAAATAGCAAGACAAATCAAAGGCCATGTGCAATGTTAGAGAAAACAACACATCCAGTGTTTTGGAGAAAGGTTACAATGGGCTTCGTAAGCATTTCCAAGAACAAGAATTTGCGCAGCAGACCTCTACAGAGTTTTAGCCCAAATGTGGTATTTATAGCATTGAATGAAGGACTGATTTATAATCTTGAAAGTGCAGGACACGTATGCTACTTCTAAGTGGAACAAGTCAAAATAATAGAAGGAAGGCTATATTGAAGAAAATCAAACATACAAGAATTAATAACATCATGAAATTCAAGATTGACAGAGGTCTTTTTTACACTAAAATGTATGAAGGAAATGTCATTTTAATAAACTTTTGGTTGCAAAAGAGTGTTAAAATATACTAGGGCACAGGTCTCACTAAATTGGTTTATGAATTACTGTGAGAATTAAATAATCTTCTTGATTCTTCTGGACCTTCTTGAATAACTCAAAACCCACCAATTAAAGGTCCATAGTAAAAGCATTTCCAAATCTGGGGAACAAAAAGATAATATTAATGTGCAGTAAAACATATAGCAAAGGCAAACATTTTGTAAATTAGTCATTATGTGACAAAAATACTTAGAAATTATACGCAAAATAAATCTCTTTACCTTTATAGACCCTGAAATAATAAAATAACTTGTAAAAAGAAAAAAATTCACATTTTGAAAGATCGTTGTCTGCGAATATTTTACTACAGTTGGTAAGAAAACAAGCAAAGTTACATGTACTTCCTGAGAAATACATATCAGCGAAGGTGGCTGTCATTTGATTAGTGTTTGTTAAGAAGGAATTTCAAGGGATATGGTAATATTTTCTTTCACAAGGGAGATATTACCATTTCTAGGAAAATGTTTTCATCTGAGTAAGAAAGTGAGAAAGTATTCCAAATGCTTTTGAAAAGGGTCACTCTGGGCTTTTTAAAGGGAAATATGCAGGAATATTCATTCTATATGGTAAAAATTATTTTTATTCCAGGTGAAGAAAGATTCTCCTTCATGGGAATAAGAACTAGTAGAATACCAGTGTCTCACACAGTCTTTAAGAAATAGCTTTCAAAATTACTACAAGAAATAGATGTCTGGAAAAATCCTACCAGGGAGAAGTACAGGTTCATGTCACCAGATGCCCAGCGTGGGTTTTATAGTGTGAGAAGTGCACATCTAACTGACAAACAGCACCTCAGTTCTTTATGAAGTATCTGTACAGCTATTCTGCAGAACTGAGGCAATTTCATCTAAAAGATTACGTGTTATTATAAATCTTTAGCATATCTGTCTCAAGGTAACTGCCTATGTATTTCAGCTATTGGATTCTTTAAAAAACCACTGTTAGGATTTAGGCGAGTACCCTGGTGACAGTGAACTTTGATTAAGACAGCACATTGCTTCTTTTAGAAAATGCTCTGGAAGGTATTAGCAGCACTTTGTAGGATACGAACTAAAGACTCCTAATGAACCTAGATTATGTGCATTTAGTAGGCTGTTTATTTTGAAATAAGCCTACATTTCCTCAGTGGGAAAAGGTCAGTGCCTTTGAAAATGTCTCAGTCAAAATCTTCCCATCTAAATGTTTTCCAGTAGGTATAACCATATCTAGTGAATGCCTTTCCAAATGGATACTATCTCAGAAAGTCCTAATTATACCTTTTATGGAGAAGTGTGTAATTAACAGTGTTCTGAATCCACAAATTCAATTAAAATACCATTCTTTTAACAGACTCTCATTTTCTATTGACAGGCATTGCAATGTGTTTGACAGGCAAGCACAGTTTATAATGTTCTACTTTATTTCTGACTGTTTCCTTCTAGACACAGGTTACTACATTTAACTCTGTGGTGATAAAAAATATAAAATTGTGTCCATTCACCACTAGTAAAAGCAAAATTTTGCCTTTGTGCCCTTTCCTTTGGTGGAGGACATAATGAAATAAACACACACTATCCAGTTCTGAGCTCAGAAAAAAATCTATATAGTCAACTTTTGATTTCACAAGTGGGATATAATCTCCCATATGTGGCATAGCAATATTTTATGGAACAAAAAGAGAATTTCAGTCTGTAAAGAAAGGTATAAAAATGCAAGTACAGTTTATTTTTCTCAAAATGTGTCAGTTTTATTTTCTTCAAAGAACATTTTGTTCTATAGTGTTTCCACTACTGTAGTCATTGGGTTTGATTGTGTTTTGTCTCATGAGTAAACAACTGATATACCATGTTTACCTGGTAGTGTTCTGATGGTGTTGTCCAAACAATAAAATTTTTTTCAGGGTTGTTTGCTTTGACATCTGTAATCATGGTTGTTCTTTATAATTGCTCTCATAACAGAACATTTCACTGCAAATTAACTGTCTTTTTATAGCAGTCTTATTAAAAATTATTATTCCCTCAGTGGACTGAGACAGTGTGGAGG
Organism: Struthidea cinerea; assembly: GCA_013397865.1. NCBI lineage: Eukaryota > Metazoa > Chordata > Aves > Passeriformes > Corcoracidae > Struthidea > Struthidea cinerea. Next base: position 330,145 of record VZTI01000708.1, on the reverse strand, counting down.
TGACATATGTGTTCTCTAGGGCAAGGAAGGGAACATGTGACTGTATGACAAGTCTTTGCTTTAGGAAAATAAATGCACCTTTTTGGCTAAAGTGAAATTAAGTGAATTTCATTTTGGTCTCATTTTGAAGAGGTGTCTTGGAGCGCATTCATGAATACAACACAAAGATACAGTATTAATCCTTCAGAGATGGAAGCTAGATTTCTGACTCATCTTCTTTACACTATTAGTATTAAACTCTCGAATGACAGAATTATATTTTTTTTACCCATAAAAATATCAACAATGATATTTAACAATACCAAAGGCTTTATTTTTATTTTCATGCATGCATATTGCTCTCATCCATAGCAACAGAAATTAAAATATGAGCTTGGAGATGAAAGTAGTTTCCTAAATACTTCCTTGAATTATTTAAGACAAACCATTTACAAAATACAAGCCAAATACTTACATTTCATTACAAAAAGCAGGCTATGCTCAGGTAGAACTCTACTTTTTTCCCAAATTTTTGTTAAAACCAAAACAAAACATGGACAAAACCTAATGTTTGCAAATTAGCATTGATAGATATATGATAGTAGGAAATTTTCTTCATTTGCCATTTTGTTGATATTTATTCTCCAAAGAAATGAGAATCTTACATCTATTAAAAAGTCAGTCCTCATAGTGCAATTGTCATGCCAAAAATTATTTGATGTCAAGGGTGACTTTACAAGGAGTTGAAACTTATTTAACAGACACTTTTCTGCATTTTCCTCTCATAGTCATTCTGCACTGAGCCTGCCCACTACAAGGAAATGCCACTGTTCCTACAATCTGCAAGTACATCTCATTCTCAGTCAAGATTTAAAATCCGTTCTCTAAGGCTTTGCTATTTTTGAGAAAACAAGTTTGATTTCTTGCATCCTTTCAAATTCTTCTAATTCTTCTGAGTTGCCTTGACACCAATAAAATAAAGTAAGAAAGAAAGAGAGAAAGGAAGGAACAAGGAAGGAAGGACACCAAAAAAGACATACCAACCAAAAATACATTATTTGTAGGCAGATGAATACTTTTGAGTTTGTATGGTTTTGTCTTGCCTTGCCTTTCTTTAACTTGTTTTTCCTTCCTTACCCTGCAGTAGTCAATGCATTTAACCCAAATCCTAAGAAGAAGATACAAAGCAGTACAGACACTGGTGAACTCAGAGATGGAAGATGTCTTGCTTTTGGCTTTGTTTTATGTGCAGTCAGCAGAAACATATCTGCACATTCAACATATTTCCCCCAAAAGATGAGATCTACAAAGAAATAGGAAGGGTCATGCTGCTGTTCTCTAAAAAAGAGAGTGTGAAAATCAAGTCAAGAGTAGATGGGAAACAAAAACTGTTCCTGCCTTCCACAGGAGGTGTGCACAAGGAATGGTGAAGATTTTTGATACCATTTTATGCCCTAGCACAGGTAAGAAGTTATACCAGACTAAATCTATAGTACATTTGACATTACAAGACAAAGCAAGTCACCAATCTGCAGATTTTCAGAGCAAGATACTTTGAGACAGTTAATATGTTAAAATGAAACAAAATATGTCGAGGAGGAGTGAGGTGGAAATCTGTCATCTCTGCTCAATAGGAAATTAATCACTGAACATGGACCTGAAAAGGTAAACATAGCTCATTAAAATTGCATATATCTACTGTTTTGCTGCAAGGAGAGAAAAAATTTGGAACTGTTAGGGAAATAGGTTTTTGCAGCCTGCTGATACTGTACGCTTGAACTTTAAGCTTTCAAACACCTATTTATTTTTACGTTTTAGTGGTGTGATGCCATGATGAATTTTTTCCTTCTCTTTTATATACATTTTATATGCCTTTTATATAGCTTTTATGAATCCTCAGTGTTTTTAGCATGCATACTTGTAATTCCTTAGGTCCGATAACTCAGCATAGTCCTAGTATTCTGTTAAGCCAGGAGACCAAACATCCTGGAGGCCTCGCAGTTGGAGGCCGGAAAGCCCTACTCTATCCTGAGAAACCAAGGTCCTCTCTAGGACACATCCTGTAAACTCAGATTGGGCCCATCCAGGGAGGAATTCCTCTGGATGGGGGAAATAGCATGCTAATCATTCAAGCCTCTCATTGGGGAATCTGCTAACTTGCAAGGTCTATAAACTGTATACGTGATCTATCGTGTGTGTGCATTTCGGCATGTTCCACCTTGGCGAAGTGGTGCACCATAAGGATCCTTATTTAAAAAAGGTAAAAACCCTTTTTTCCCTTAACTGTGTCTGGCTCTTAATTTTAAGACCAGGAAAAGGCATCAGGTGGGATTTCAGTGTGTGTTTAACGACAATATTTATGCCTCCTGGAACTTCACTGTGTTTGCCTTGTGTACTCATAGTTCTGAAAGTTTGAGTAAATGCAGATGTAAGAATAAAACTGCTGAGGTGTTTAGTCATCACTGAGTCAACTTACTGGTCAGGCTGTTCCTGTGCAGAAGTAGCGTGGTGACATGATGCCTGCCTTGTCTCTGTCTACACTACAGACAGCAGAGATGAGAACTGTGAGGTCTGACAAGGACTATGGATCACACTTGTCCCTCGCGTTGGGAACAATCTGCAAAAACCTATAGCACCTTCAAACGTACAAAAATGTGAGTTCAGTGAGCAAAATTCAGCAGTATGTGAGGGAGAAGAAACAAAACTAATTTTTCACTAGTCTTTAATTTTTGAATGAATTAAATTTGTATGTGAATTACTGGTTGATTTCAGCGCTGTTAATCTAGGTAAGTAAAACAAATCTAGATTCCAGTCTTGTAGTGATTGGTTCTCCTAGTAGCTTTTTCAGCTGAATCCTACTTCACAAATCTGTCTTCTTCCTGAGATTGAAAAGATTTTGCATGTAGATGCAAATCCAGTGTTTCTTTTACACTGTAAAAACCAATACAGTGGCATTATTCTTCTTAGGATATTTATTAACAAAATACTGTCATGGTCACTTGTTTTTATGTATAGAATGCCAGATGGGAAACTTTTTCTCTGCAGTTAAAAATGAGAGTACTTATGTGGTGCCAGGACACAAGAGGTTTCCAAATTTATTAAGATAAGGTGAAAAGCAGCATCTTGCAAAACAGATGTGCAACAACAGACTGTATTTGTGAATTCCTCTTTTATACTGGCTTTAATCAAGACAGTTGTTTCAAATTCTTCTGGGTGCCATGGCCAAAGGGAACTACTTTAAATCCTTGGATTTATTTGGTTTCCACATATTGTGCACTTTTCAAAAACATAAATCAAAATATAAACATTCCCGAGGTCAGGTTACAGAATAAAATTATATAAATGCAGTGTCATAAAATGTTAATATTACTGTGTGACTGAGCAATCACAGAAAATGGTAAAAGACTCAACTGCTGAATGTACTGTATTACTGATGCTAAGCTCCAATACTGGATGGAGGAGTATGTCTATACAGACATACTGCAAAGCCCTTAAGCCCATTTTACATATTAAAACATCCAAAATTTGCATCCATACCACACAGACTATTGCACATTAAGTCTTTCTTAGTAGCAGATTATTCTCTAGTGCTAACAACCATTTTATTCCTAGTTGACATGCACAGCACTACAGTAATCCTAGCTAATCAAAATTCAATTGTCAAGAGGCAGGAGAAATGTCTTCACGCATATTACACTCCATCAGCTTTCATAATCATAAAGCCATAGAATGATAGGATGGCCTGGTTGGGAAGGCACCTTAGAGATCATCTAGTTCAAACCTCCCAAGTCCTTGGCAGAGACACCTTCTTCTAGACCAGGGTGCTCAAAGTCCCATTCAACCCGGCCTTGATCATTCGTGGGTATGGGGCATTCACAGCTTTTCTGGGCAACATGTGCCACTGCCCCACTACCGTCACAGTAAAGAATTTCTTCCTTCTAATCTAAATCTATTCTCTTTCAGTATGAATCCATTCTCCCTTGTTGTATCACTATATGTCCTTGTAAAAAGTCTTCTTCCATCTTTTTTCAGGCTCCCTTCAGGTACTGGAAGGCTGAAATTAGGTCTCCCCAAAGCCTTCTCTTCCCAAGGCTGAACAATTCCAATTCTCTTAGACTTTCCTTGTAAGAAATCACTTCAAGTTAATGTCTGCAGGCTTTTAATCTTAATTTACATAAAATCTGTCTTCACTTATGTACCCTATTATGTGAAATACACTTTTATCTTTAAATGCATTCTCTGAAACTAAGGACAGTGCAAGATCTCAGAAAGTGCATTACTGGCCCAGCAGGACTTTGTGTCAAGGGAATTTGTGAGAACACTAAGCCCTCAGTTTCCTCGGTGATCTGCAGTGGACTTACATGATAGTAAAACAGAACTAAGAAACATACTTCTCCTTGAAATCAGAGACTTGAAGGACCAATCTACAGAGAAAGGATAACCCCTGAATTTTCAGATTCTATTGTGAAGAGACAGGCAGCAGAAAAGCAGCAAAAAAATAGGGATAGGCAGATTAAGGAGAGTGATGATGGCAGTAGAAAGCCTCTGGAGGTAATATTAAAGAGTCATTTCTAAAGTGAAGCCAGGCAGCTTGACAGAAGGAGTTGATGTAAAAGCCTATTAACTGAGTTACTAAGAGCAATTGTAATGTGTATTCAGCATGAATAGGAGACGTTGCCTTTCAGGACACCACCCCTTCCTTCATTTTATGCTCATCCAGTGTGTTCTGTTAAGACTGGGGGCTTCAGCAGGAGTGCATATATTCCCAGAAATCCAAAACATTAGCTCAAATGTCTAAATTTAAGTGACTTCAAGTCTTCTAAGGAATACAAGGAAAGTTAAGGAATATTTCTGCAATCTTAAAGTAAGTGATATATATCCATTGGAATAGAACTGCCATACAGCTATCTGTTATGTAATTAGATGCATTTGAGTGTTGTCACTGCCACTGAAAAAGCCATAGAATATTCTGTGTGTTAAAGAAGAGGAAAATATAAACAAGCTTTCGAAAATAAAGATTGAATCTTTTGTATCTAACCACTTCTTTTTCTTGCCTTTTTTTTTTTGTTTTTGGTTTTGTTTCAGTTTTTTTTTTGTTTTTGTTTTTGTTTTTGTTTTTGTTTTTTTTTTTGTTCTTTTTTTGTTTGTTTGTTTTGCTAAGGTGGAAGCCTGTATTGAACTGAACAAAAAAAAATAAAAGTATATACTCTTGTTTCTGTGGTCTAGTTGGCACAGTGGGGAGCTGGTTACATTTTCTTAGTTTTATATTATAGTGTGTTCAGCCCTCAATTTTTCCCATGCATCATGCACTGAGAGTTCAAAGCTGCTGTAGGGTTAGTGTTCTGTATCAGCACTGATAATCAGTGTGCAGGAGTTAAATGTTCTTTATTTCTAAACTTTCAGAACATGCTCATTTCTCTCCTCCTGTGTACTCTTCACACAGAGATGGGTTCACTTATTTCTGTGAGCTGAGTGAGAACACATAAATTTTGAGCATGCCAATCTGTATCTTGACTGACTGCTTTGTGCCATCTCACCAGTTCCAAAAGTCAAGGGGAAAAAAATTAAACAATACTTTACAGAATTCTACAATTACTAAGGTAATTTTAGATCTGGATACTAAATTATGCCTTAGTACTGAATGACCACAATCAATTACAGGCTTATTAATTGCTATCAGAAAGTAAAAATAATTATAGATGAAACATATTGCAGTTATTTGAATGTTGATAAAAACTATGTTTTCCCACAGATTTGTTATGGTGTCTTGGTGATAATATTGCCTTTGCATTTTATAATTTATATGGTGTTATTTACTTCACAGGAGGTATATTCATATTTTTTTTTAATTTTTTCCTCAGTTTATTAGGCTATGCCTGTATCATTCTATATCAAATGCACTCTACTTTCCAGCTTCCACATCTTTACTTAAAAGGGCACATTAACTTTATTAAAGGAGCTATAAACTTCAGCTTCCAAGGAAATATTTGTCTTAGAACTTAAATGTATTTAAACAAAACCCTTGAATATACATACATGCATGTCTGTCTGTTGTCCTTCCTCCCTTGTCTCCCTCCCTCCCTCCCTCCCTCCCTCCTTCTTTCCTCATCTTGCCCCTTCTTTTTTTCTCCCAGATGTCAAACTGCTTTGTTTTCTCCCCTTAAGCATATTTTGAAAGACTTGAGGGCAAGAGTATAGAGCTATAGACAGGAGAAACCAGTGGTGGAGAAAATATTGACTATCTAAGAACAACTTTTCCACTTCTTCTGATTTATTATTTTCTTGTAAGTCTTGCACTGCTTAGCAAGTTTAAGCCATATATTGCAAGTCCTTCTCTTTTTCCACTTTGTAAGTCTTCAAGTTGTCTTTAGTTCAAGTCCCAAGACACCTGAATTGATGAACAATTTTTCTATAGTCAAGTGCATGCATGTCTAACTAAGCTATAGCCACTGCAGACATAAAGGTTGAATTTAGTAACGTAGCTACCTTCTTTATAACAGAAAGATAAGTCAGCATATCACAATGAAAAGAATTAAATATGCTTGCAGCAAGGAATGGTGTTTACAAGGGCAGTAGACAGTAACATTTAAAAAATTCACAAAAGAAAAACCTTTTTAAACAGAAAATTCACTTATGCTGTATTTTTTACAATCTAATATTGTCTTTATATACACCTAGGAAAAAAGTCTAAATAAGCAAAATAACATTCCAGGAAAAGGAAGAATTATAGCTCAGATAGTCTAATATGTACCATAGCATATCGGAGTTTGTTTGGTGCAATTATAGGAAAAAAATGACATAACAGATTACTGCTTTAGTTGTATTCTAGTTATTTCTTTCTGCTGACAGTACAAAAATTATGTTTGTATCATGGGTAGGAATGATTATCAGGAATTTTCATTGTTAACCAGAGAAAAGAAAAGCTCATGATATCACTGAAGCTATGTGTATTGATAAATAGAAGGGTATTCTCCTCCCCCCGCCCCCGATAAGGCCAGCTCCCAATAAAGTAGATTGCAGATTTTAAGACAGAATTATTTTCCCAGCAGTTTTTTTATTTCTCTTTTCTGTTTGCTGCTTTTTTTTTTTTTCCCCCAGTCAACATGCTTTAAAAACTGGAAAAGCTCAGCTGTGTCCTTCCCCGTGTGAAACTGAGCACATTTGTTTGCTGCTGTCAGGAGGACACGTAGTGGTAGCACAGGGTACAAAGCTCTTTGTGTGAAAGTTGGACATATATGTGGAATAAAGGGAGCCAATTCTTGAAAACATTTTTTTGCCTGTTATCTATGGGAGTCATCCCTGGATTTAACTACGATCAGGCTTTCTAGAAGATTGTCAACTGAAGTCCAGAAGAGGTCCAGAGAGTGACCTGACAATTAAACAGTCTGGTTTATCAGGCAGCATCTTGTTGCATGACATTCTTTTATTTAGCAGAGTCGAAGTGTTATTGCTAAGTAGATAAGCAGCAGTTAGCTACCAAAAAACATTGCCTACACTTTACACAATAGATGTTACTCGCTCAATTGCCCTGCATACGCTTGTTACTGCTTGCAATAGTAGTATATATACTTAGATTCTGCAGGAACACCAGTGTATAACGTGACAGCTGAATTACAGTATTTTGCAATATCATACTGTAGCGAGCCATACTGACACTGGCCCAGAGCCAGGCACCCACAAGAGTCACTCGCTCACCCTCCCCTGCCACAGCTGGGCAGAGGAGAGAAAGAAAAAAAAAGTTAATGAAGGCTCCATGAGTGAGATAAGGACCATAAGGACCAGGAGAAAAAAGAAACACTTCAAGGGCAAAACAGGCTTAGCTTAAAGTTACAAAGTGAATTTATTGCTGACAGAATCAGAGGAAGATAATGAGAAGTAAAATAAGCCCTTAAAAACAGCTTTTCCCCCCAGCTCCTCCCTCCTTCCCACCGACAGTGCAGGGAGACAGGGCATGGGGGTTTGTGGTCAGATCATCACCGAGATTTCCTTCCGCTGCTCTGGGAGAGGAGTCCTTCCCCTGTGAGGCCATGGGGTGCCTCCCATGGGAGTCAGTTCTCCACGAACCTCTCTGACGTGTGTCCACTCTCACGAGCAGCAGCCATACCTCACCTGCTGCAGCGTGAGCCCCTCCCACGGGCACACAGTCCTCCCAAAACTGCTGCAGCGTGGCTCTCTCTTCCACGGGGTGCAGTCCTGCAAGGACAGGCTGCTCCAGCCTGGAAGCAGGGCCCTCTTTCTCCACTGGGTCTTCCACTGGATCACAGTCTCCTCCAGGCATCCACCTGCTCCGGTGTGGGCACGACCCCCACAGTCTGTGGGTGGATCTCTGCATCCCACGTGGACCCATGGGCTGCAGAGGGACAACCTGCTTCACCATGGTCTTCACCACAGCCCACAGAGGCACCTCGGCTCCAGTGCCTGGAGCACCTCCTGCCCCTCCTTCTCCACTGACCTTGGTGTTGCCATGTTGTTTCCCTCATATGTTCTCACCTCCTCCCCTTCTCTGACTAGAAGCAAAAAACTGTGACTTTGTTTTGATTTTCTTCTTAAATGTGTCATAACAGAGGCGTTACCAACCTCTCTCCTTGGCCCAGTTTTAGCCAGCAGCATGTCCATCTTCAGAGCCATCAGAGATTGACTCTGCTGGACATGGTGGAAGCTTCCAGCAGCTTCTCACAGGACCCACCTCTGTGGCCCCCCTGCTACCAAAAACCAGGCCATGCAAAACCAATACACATACTGAAAACATTTTAAAACCAAACAGTCAAGGAGAAACAGCTCAATATAGTCGTTTGGTCCACTTTTTTATAGAAAGTTCTTGAAAATGTTCCTGTAAGCTCTAGAACCTTTGTGAAACTGTTTATAGCACGAAAAAAAGTTGAGATTCTCCTCCTGACTTGTTCTTCTAACAAAATAAATCATCTCTTTCTATTTAAGGAAGAACAATCACCACTACAAGCACTAATTTTTCCACAAGCAGACCCTTGGAGACCTTGCTCTGGATTTCAACTACTAGCATTTTGAGTTACCCCTAACACTGCAGTGTTTTGCAGTCACATCATCTACATGTTTCACTGAGAACGTATGGGAACAGTGTAGTTTTGATTTTTGTCTTATGCAAAATTAGATGTATTCTGGTTTAAGCTGGGATAGAGTTAATTTTCTTCCTAGTAAACTAAGATGCTGTGTTTTAGATCGAGGATGAGAACAATGTTGATAACACACCGATGTTTTAGCTTTTGCAAGGTGATGCTTACACTAAGTCAAGAACTTTTCTGCTCTGCACACCACTCCACCAACAAAAAGGCTGGGGACCGCAAGAAGCTGGAAGGAGACAGAGCCAGAACAGCTGATCCCTACTGACCAAAGGGATATTCTGTACTACATGCTGTTGTGCGAGTACATAACCTAGGGAGAAAGTTTACTAGGAGTTGCTGTTCGAGAACTGGCTGAGCACCATTCGGTGGGTGGTGAGCAATTGCACTATACATCACTTGTTTTGGATATTCTACTTCTTCTATCAATATTAATGTCCTTCTTTCCCCTTTAGGTTCTGTCCTTTTAAAACATCTTTATGTCTGCCCCCAATTTTCTCCTTTTTTCCCCACGATTCTGTCCCCCATCCCACTGGGGTGGAGAGCAAATGACTGACTGTGTGGTATTTAGCTACCTTCCAGGTTAAACCTTGATAAGATGTCAAGTAGAATGAAAGAAATAGGTTTTTATTTTAACACTAAGTTAAACACTGGAATCTGCTGCAGCTGGGAACAGAAAGTGCAACTGTACAGTTGACCTTGGCAAGTTTATCTTACAGTAACTTACCATGTTGGCTGCTGATTGTTTTTTACCCAAGTGATAGACAGGAAATAACTAAAATTATAATTAAAGTTTTCACACGCAAATACAATACTAAACATCATAAAATATTTTAGAGTAATTATACTTCATTCTATGCAGTCATGTAGTTTGAAACTACAAAAAAATTAGTCTTTAGACCAAAATAATGCATGTGAATAAAACTATATTTAAAGGTCTTAATAGAAGTAGCTGTAACACTCTAACAGCAGTTATAATAAGCTGTCATTTAAAGTCCTCTAGTCCCTTCAAAATACTTTGGAAGGGAGAGTTATGTACTTACGCTTACTTTTCATCTGGAAATAATAATAGCAGGGTTGGGGTTTTTTTAAGATGATACAGATTTAGATACAGATATAGATATGTATATATGTATGTATATAAACAAGTCCAGTTACTGAATACTCCCTGCTGCAAGTAAGGGAGTAACATAAAAAAAATCCTCTTGGGCTGACAAGATACATTTTGTGTTTCCTAGAAAAATTCTTTAAGCATCAGGTCATAGGTGAGACCGGATGGTCTTGGTTATGGTAATGGCAATATTTGCAGATGTGTTTCTACTGTGAAACAAGCAATGAAAACATATAACAGGCCTGGTCTTGATGGTATTTTTTAAGTATGATGACACAATTTGAAGATGGCTTTTTATGAAGCCAATCCTGGGTGTTTAAACAAGATCTAAGCATATGTAGAAGAACTGTAATATATATAAAGCATTTTGATGTTTGATCTTAACATATTTTACATACATCAAAGATAAGCATTAGTTAAGCACAGATTTACCAATACGTGATTTACATAATCTAGTACTCCTTTATATACCTGATCTCCTCTTTCTCTCTAGTCCCAAGTTCTAATTTTGACAAAAGATTCAGTTGGAGATTCAACAGAGGACATTGTGATGCTTAGGACTGCAACATTCAAAATGTAGGTACTCAAAACTGTATGCAGTGCTGATCTAGGTGCCTAGATATAACTATACACCAAATACAGGAACTCACATTAGTATTCAAAACAGCCAGCATGCTGAGTGCTGGCATGTTAAGCATCACTGTGTGAAACATGACTCTGAAATTTGGAAGCTGAAGCATCTTACTGGGGATTCAGAGCTCTTCTTTCATTCTGAGAGTGAGACATTACTGAGTACCAGCTCCCTCGTCTCCTTCATCTTGTTGCAGGAGCCTTCCCATGGAAACTGCAAGTCAGAAATTGGAGTTTTACAGCAAGCTGTCTCTGATTTGCTTTTCTCAAGGTAATTCAGCACAGTCCATATGAATGATGCTTAACATCTTGTTAAATAACTGACCTAATCTTTTAGCAACCTAATTTCAATTGCCTTTCGCACTTAAATATCTTCATTTTGCAAATTGTGGCTTCTGCAATTTTAAAAAGGCTATACCTTTCCGGCAGTGATCCCACATGTCAAAAGTTCCTATGGGTTTGTTGCACACCAGACAGTATTTTTTCATACTCTCTCATTGTCTAAGACAGTTTGAAATACATGGTAGGTGGCTTGAGGACTAGGGAAGGCATTGCTCTTACAGCTTTCATTTTTTCAAAGTCCAGTGTCTGATATTGTTTCTGCTTTGGAACTGGATAGTTGTTTTTGCTGTTGTGCAGTGCTCTTTCTTTTTATGTGAGCATATGTGCAACAGCTACTGTCTTAATGTGATCTGAGGACTTCCACTGCTCCTGTTGTCAAAATTCTATACAGTCTCAGTGAAAGAACCAGGTCTGTAGCTAAGGGCTAGAAAAGACTCATATCCTCTGCCACTGGGCACTAAGGAGAGATACATAATACATTCTTACCACTGTGTTAAGCACACACTGTAAGTGGCCGATTCCCCGAACTGCAGTTTTTTCTCAGAAGCACTTGAGAATTAAATTCTGTATAATTTCCTTAAATGAACTAACGGCTGACATAATCCCTCTGAACTTGTCTCATATAATAGAACAATAGCAATCTGTTGTGTTCTTCCCTTCCCATCTGTTTCATGATGTCATTTGTGAACTTTCCCCCTTTCCTAATATGTTAAAGGAAAGAATTTGGAAAAAAAAAAACCTCCTTTACAAATCAAACTAATTTGGAAAAAACTCCTTTACAAATCAAACTAATTTTGCTCCATTAATAATATTTTATTCTTATTTTAGTGTTTCAGTAAAAGACTTCTAAAATACATTAACTTGTCTGAATTGTTTTTAATTAATAGAAGGCAATTTTTTTAAGAAAGGAAAGAAAAGAAAGAAAGATTCCTTTCATTTTAAAGGTGGTAGACAATGTATAACTAGTCTGCCACTCAGCTAGGCTATGAATTTGTCCTGGAATAATTATACCAAGCAGGTGAAAAAAGAACGAAACAAAACAAAGCAACCAAAACAAACAAAAAAACCCTTATTAAAAAAAAAAATCAACAGAAAAGCATCCTTGCGGATATGTTGTTGTTGTTTTTGAGGGTGCTGGAATTTATTTCAATTTTGTTTTGTTTATTTGTTTCTTTCTTTCCTTTTCTTTCTTTCCTTAGAAGCTTTCGCCACCTTTCTACAACTGAAGTAATTGTAAGATACCATTAGTCTGTCTTACCCAAGCAGGTAAGGAGAGATTGCCAAGGTAAGCACACACTGAGCAGAAACTCAGCAGGGTGACTGGGGATTTCTCTATGACCAAACACAGAAGTTGGAACATTAATCAGTAAGGCATGTGAAAAACTGCAGAGAAATTGGGGAAAAAAGATATCATTACGGTGGCATATCTGGAAGCACTGGTGTATAAAACCTGAGGGCAAAGACATGCAATCAGATCACTGTGGCTTAACAAGTTACTGCTTGTCATCAGAACAGGTAATTGTCAGCAACCAAAGAGAGATGACAAAGGGAATCCTGTCATTCAGTGAACACTAGAGCAGCATACCAACCTTGTGTGATTCAATTCAAAGCACACCGTCTCCCAAAGTCTCTCTGAATAAAGAGGGAATACACTCATAAGTACAAAAGAACAATTGAAATAAAAAGGCCAAAAAATGCTAAACTGTAAATCTGATGCACCTGGAAAATAGCCACAGGCAACTGGTGGATGGATTTCATAAACTAACTCCATAGAATTACAAGAGAGTCAGATCATCTTACAGACTTACCTGTCTTTTAAATAAATACATTAAAGTAGTATTAACTGTGAGATGATGTGTCTTAGCATAAGCCACACTGAGATCACACTGAAGTAAATTAGTGGACTCCAGCTAAGTATATGAAGGAAGATCATTATTGTGGGCCAATTTAGTGTAATAATGGCACTTGGAACACAAGTCATAAAATTAAGGATAGAGTTTTGCTTTATGTTCAAAGGACTTTAGCTCCCTGAAAGAAAAGAGTTAAGTTTTTCTCCCTAGAGACTTTGTGATGCAAAATTTTATACATTTATGAAAGTTAGTATTTTTATTTTCCTAATTATACTGATGTAGTTAGATCAGTGGAACTTTTTCAATTAATACAAATTTAAAAACTTTATAAGACCTTTTTTATTATTAGGCTACAACTAAACTATGCTTAATTTAGACTACCCTGTTCTTATATTATGATCATAGTTCAAAAATGTAACTGAAAAATTAGATTACAAAACTATTTAAAAGAAGTCTATAGAGAAGAATGGACAGGAGTCAATATCCCTTATTTTCTGGTAATTGTAAAGCATGGCAACTAAATAACATCCCCAGAAAGTACCCATATCAGAGCTGAAAGCTCTGAAATTCAGCCTCTTTCTTTTTTGGTCCATGTATAATGCTTAGAAATTATCATCTTTGCTTATGAATCACTTTTAGGACTGGTATTATGAATAAGATTTTGTGATCTATTGTGTCAAATTGAAATCTGAAGTACTTGGACTCAATACCACAATAGAAGTGATGTTTTTCTCGTTACTGCTCCTGTGAATTTGGTCTATACAAATGCTTCAAATGAGAGTTTAGAATCTTCCCTCAAGTGCATATGTGTCCATGATGATAATATGGGAAGGGATGGCATTATACCTATCTGCATTTAGTTGATGTGGAATGAATCAGGCTGTACCGTTGATTATTTTCCTTATAGCCCTGGGACAATATCAAGGTGGTACATGGCTATTGGGTCAGGGTACAGGCACACGAAAGGAATTTTATTGTTTTATTTTCTGCAAGTATACTTACGGTAACAAGATATGCTACAGGACAAATTATGGTAAAATACTGCTAAATGACAGATCTAAAAGTTCAAATAAGAATATTCATGGCCCTCTAGTTTCTGTGGATCTTTTAATATACTTCTGTTTTGTGTTGTTTAAATATGTTGCAAATTAATGATAATACAACAACAATGTACAACTAAATAAATATTTTGGAAACTTCCTTAAAACATGTTTGAAATTTGATAAAGGTATGCATTATTTCCATGTTTCTTACAATAGGCATCTAAAATATAGCTGATATGAAATCTACTGTTTCCGTGAAACAGGAAGGTGAGCGGAATTCATTTCAGCTACATTTAGAAGTCTGCTTCTGAGATAGTCAGTGCAGGAACCCTTTATAATCAATGCAGATAAAGAGAGTTCTGTTCATCTGACCTGGCTTAGATGTTGAATTTAGACTGAGATGGGTGGTAGTGTACAGCTTTGAGAATGATCCGAATAGGCAAAAAATATCATTTTCCATCTCCAAAGTGAGAATTGGTTGAGCGATGCACAAGAACTATGCTTATGCTGTAGTTACCTACATGTGATTAGGTGAACTCCACCCAACTTGCCTACACTGCCCCATGCTTCATAGAAAAGATTGATCTTATTTTTTCCCATTCGAGAAACAAAAACAACGTATCCCTTTTATACCTCATTTTTGGCCAGAAACCTCAGCTACTGGAGTGTAGTGCGTCTAACCCCCGACACTGCAGCAAGTTGTGCGGATGTACAGAATTGTAACTGTGTAAGTTTTCGCATTTTCTTCATTCTGTTAAATGTGCAGGATTATGGTATTCACTTTGCCTTTGACCAGATGTCCAGGAATCCCAAGTTAAATGAAGACAGACACCCATTTCACATGAATGTTTGTCTACAGAAACAAGTCTAAGACAGCCAGTGCCTATGGATGTTCTGGATATTGCAGGTAGTGATCTTAACAGTTGTATGAGATGATACACTGTGCCATCAGTTTTTAGCTTGATTTTCAGCATGTACTCATACATATTTCTTCAAGCTAATAAAATGCCTGATTTCAGAATGATCACCAGACTGAAGTGGAAGCTGCTGTTTCTCAGAAAGGGAAGATGTGTGCACAGTTTCAGGTTTGTAGTAGGTTAGGGCTGGAAGATCCTGCCTCAGGCATATATTGTTGTTTCATATGGTACCTTTCCTGTGTAAAAGAGGATAGCTTTGGACTCAGTTTGGAAGTCAACAGGCAGCAGCAAGTCAGGGTAAGTTGATGGCTGGTGTTCTTCACACAGGAAAGGTATAATTGATGTAGTGGTTTAGGAAAGCTTTGCTGTCTTTCGGGACTATTTATTTGTTGGGCTTCTTGTTTTGCAGGCAACTGCAAGGTTCATTTTCTTCTCCAAAGCAGTGCTACCAGACTGCAGATCCCTTCATTTTAGTTAAGTAAAATCACCAATCAATTTTTCTTTTTTTCTTTTTCTCCTTTTTGTTTTATTTATTCACTGGCACAAGCTTTGACTTGACATCATATTTTAAAAAGTTGACAGAGTATTTGACTGAGTATGAGTTAGCACTCAGTTTTATAGGCTAGTAAGGCATATCAAGCTGCACCCTGACATCTGGAAAACTCTCTGTGAAACTTCAGAGCATAATTTCTGAACATCTCATTCATTAATGCAAAAATGAAAACAGATATTTAATCTCAGCAGTACAGGCCAACTTCTAATTAATATTATTTTATTTACTTAAATTAGTTATACTTTACTTTTTTTAGACACCTTTTCTTCCAATGTTCCTATATCTTTAGGAAAATTCTGATACCACTGAATCTTTATAGATCAGCAGTATTTTAATAATAAAAGTTTACTGATTCTTTAGTCTCCATTAACATTTAGATTAAAATGTGACTTATTTACAAATATTTTTCACCAGATATTTTTAAGGAATTATGCAGTTCAAAATGTTCATAGTAAAATGGAAGTAATAATTCGTAATCTCCAAAATAGAGACATTTTAAGACATGAAGTAGTGCAGTCTAACTTGTGATCATGCCTTTGGGTGAAAACAGTAACAATGGAGCAATAGAAAACACTCAAATTTGATTATATGTACAAAAACTCTATTAGGTAATACATATGCAGCTCGGATGAATGAGCTTGAGAATTCTTTGGGTATCCCGTAAAATGCTGAACCATGAATTAACTAAGTCAGGTGGAGATTTCCATTGACCTAACAGCATTAGAGCCAAAAATTAATTCATTTCACTTTGCTGGTCTGTCTGTCTTGCCCCTCCTTCCCTTTTCATTGAAAGGAGGTTGTTTAATCTTGGTTCAAGGCAACCCCTGAAATTCATTCTGTATTAATCATCATGGAATGAGGCCTACAAGCTCCCTTTTCTGGTCATACAGCCAGTGGCACATTTCTTGGCTTCCACTCAGAACCCATACAAGAGACATACAAAGCTAACAATACCATGTCATAATCTAAGTTAGTCACACCCCAGAGCGCAGTTTTAATTTAAATCATGCTTTATCTGCAATCTCACACTCAACATAACCATTGCCTCCCAACAGAAAGGGGCAAAATTGTATTATAAGAACAACATTTTTTTTTTAAATTTCTATCACGTTGCTTTTCATTTCTTGAGCCTGTGTAAAGAATACTCACCAAAAAACCATAACATTTGATTTTCAGTAGTGTTATTATTTAAGATGGGGTTTTTTTTCATTAAATAATGAAAAAACATATCTTCTGCCATATAAAAGACAGAATGGAACAGTGATTTTTTCTTTTTCATTGTATGATTTCATTATAATCCCTGAGTTTAAAAATACCACTTCTATAAATTGCAGGGTTTCTATTTGGTAGGTCACTTGCTTGCTAGAAGAAGAATTATTATTAAATACCAGAAATTCAAAATGCTCTTTCTCTTCTACCCTTTCAAAGTTTTTAAATAACAGAAGTCATAAGAACTTACTCATTCAATTGCTATTAGCATAAATTTATTGGTTTTTTTTTTTCCTAGAAGAATTTCTTATACAAGCAAATTTGAGAAACATGATTCAGATATTTCAGAATATATGAAGAAACTCAAATACGTATACCTTCTCCTGGAAGAGCATCCTAAGTTTTGTGTTTCTGAATATTTCTGGAATATGTACTACTTTTTTTGGAGGAGGGATTATTTTTTATATAATGAGTGTTGGTTCTCATTAGTTAGGGTGTAAATGTGGCAAAAGAGCACTCTATATTCAGAGGAGAAGATAAGCTTGCTTTTGCATCTAGCTGCCATTATATTTTGCTTTCACATAGATCTGATTATTAACATTCTCAGCAAATCAAGTTAAATAATTCTCATTATTAATAATCAGTAACCACGTTCCCTGATATTTCTCTTCTTTTGATAAATCTGATAATACATGTTATTTTGCAGCAGTGCAGAAATTCCCAAGAACTAGCTTCCTGAAAGATAAGATATCAAGGGCATTTTTAAAAATAATTTTGTATCTCTACTGACTTATTATGCAGAAACACCTTTCTTCATGTTACCTATTATCCTATCTCTTTAATCACTACATTTTATACAGTTTCAGATCAGCTTCAAATCCTTATATTTATCTAGAGGCTCAAGATTCCAAGCCTATAAATGTTGTCACTGATAAGCGTAATATATTAAATGAACCGCTTTTCCAGAACCACTTCTGAAATCTAATACATGTTGAAACCCTTTGCATAAAAAAGCAGCAAAGGTCATATTGTGCAAAATATTTTTTTGGGGTGCAAAAGGTCAGAGACTGAATTGCTGATATTGCTTCATATAAGAAATCTTCTTTCAAATAACTATTTTTAAATGGCTGTTTTTTTGTTTGTTGTTTTAATTACTTTATCATCTATGTATTGATGTATCAGTGAAGGGATTTTAATTTATGAGGGGTTCAAAGCCTGTTAAAGTGAACAGAAATGCCTCTATTGATCCTGATGACCTGGATCGATTCCTTTTGTTTTGGGCACAATATTTCAAGAATTTTTGCAAAAGCACAGAATAAAAGAAACTTCTTTAAGATTTTAATACAACACAGAAAATGTTGTTTAAAGCTGGATAATCCAAAGCCAGAGGAACTGACATTCAGAATAATGAAGTATATGTGAATGCTGTTAAATTTTTTTTTTTTTTCACTCAGCTAGACTGGAGTATTTTAGAATATGCAGAATTTTAGAATATTTTAGAATATAATTTAGAATATATATTTTAGAATAATTTTAGAATATCTCTGTCTAGCTCTTAATCTAAACTTCCACCAACTTTAATTTTCCTAAACTTTTCCCTAGCTCCCAGAAGCTTTTCTTTTGCTAGCTGTCTATATGTTTTTCTGAGTAGATATGTCACCCAGTGTAACTATGTTCTTTTATGAATCATTTTCTGTTTTAGTTTTACATATTTATATTTTCTTCTGTTGGTATTTTCATGTATTTGCTGTCACTGCAGAGATGTTTTCTTGTTATTTCTTATTTCTCTTCAATGAAGCACACATTGTGAAGGATTTTTCCCCTCTGTATTTTTTTCTTTACTGACTTTGTTTCTGGCACTGTTATGAGCTGTAAAATGCTGCAGTTGTCACTTCCTTTTCCATGACTGAGCAGACAAAAGATAGGTTTTTGCAGCTCATGCACTTGACATGGAAAGTAACAGGGACAGGTGGTTTTTTTTTCAGATTTAAAGTGTTTGTTTCAGTGAGTGTTATCCTTCAGATTCAGTACTTGCCTACTCCATCTGCAGAAGCTGCCACCGTGTTCCATCTTTCCAGTAAACAAAGATATTAAAAGGATGGAACATCCACTCACAGCATAAGCAAACTGACAGTAATTTTTATAACATTCAAATAAAACTTTTGGCAGAATTTGGGAAAAGTTAAAATTACTTCAGAATGTAATGACTGCTGCAAAATTTGAGTAAGCAGACCTAGAAAATCAATGAGACTGAATCAACTCTTTTGGAAACACTTTAATGACAAGCATCTATGCTTAATGTGAAAAGAAGTTTGCACTACAGTACTCTAAATAATTAATTAGGAAAAAACGAAGTTATACCTCTTTTTCTATATTATATTTGTTAGTTGAAGGTTTTCAAGAAACCAGGTGAATATGCCAGGACATCTCACAGAAAATTAGACTTTCATATTTAGGCAAATGAATCATTTTAATAGTGTGGAGACTCAGTGCCATCATTAGTCTGAAAAGTCAAGTCAGTTCATGTTGAAGTAGCCCCATACTCAACCCAATTCAGCTGTCTGTAATTCAAGGCTTAGTTTCATTCAAAGCAGTTGTGTGACCTTGGATCAATTTTACTGAGCAAATTGTTGCTAAGGTGTGAAAAATTCTGTGCTTTAAAACCACAAAAAATAAGAAAAATAAAAACACAGACAAAAGGGTAGCTGGTAAAATGGTGAGAGTTAGCAGCTCAAAAAAGATTCAAGGGTAAAAATATTGACATCAACATGCGTTCCAGCCCTCCATCCCCAACACAGCAGATCAATTAGAAGACACCAACTCAGCAATATTGAGGGTCATCCCACTACACAATGCAACAAAAGCTAACTTTTCCCTATGCACCTGCATGATGAAGATACTATTGATCACTGCAGTAGTCTGTTAATCTTAGCAATATGCTGTATATAGTAGCCAATAAATGATTCTTTTGTACTCCCAAATACTGTATAATCTATATCTGTAGTATCTTGGCACATGACAAAAGTTGACAAAAAAAGAGACTGAACGTGAAAGAGAAAGAATATAAGAAACAGAGAAAAAAAGAGAAAGAGTAAGAAACTGAGAGAAGTTGGGAAGCGATTTCCCACATTACCTTAAAATGATGTCTGAAAAATAAGTAAGTAAAGATCAGATATTGTTCTGCTTCTTCTGCAGGAATAATAAAGGTGGATATTGTTTTGCAAATCCTTGAATTATGCCCTCCATGGGAACCTTTGTCTCCACCTGCCATGTTCTGAGTAGGAAAAACAACCAAGGAATGCCTACAGTGTGAAATACATGAGAGGGTAATGAACGCTTTCCAGAGCGTTTAGCCCCGGAGGTGATAGCACATTTCACTGTGAGTGATGAACAGTGTCTGTGTATGTAGCCAAGTTTTCCTATCCAAACAGCACTACTATCAATAGTTTTGTAATCAGGAACTCCTCTATTCAGCCAGAACCCGAACAGTTTAGATATAATACAAAATTGGCACAGCATACAAAATTAACTGCTGTAGCAAAAGTGGCATCGGTGTACCTGTTAGATAAAACTGTAGCCATAGCAATCTGTTTAGCTTTAAAGAGGGCATGTCATGCTTTGGCTGTTTTCACTCAGACTGAGCTGCAAATCTATTTTGCAACACCTGAAAGCCTAATAGTATCAAATGCTACTATCACAGGGAAAAAAATGGAAGATGAAAGTAAAAATTCCAGCATGTAATGAAGCAGAGATGAAAAGTAAACTTACCTCAGAAGAGCCTTGAACACAGCCACATTCACCTCTTACTTCCTATAGCTTCCTAAGCTTCTATTTGCAAATTAAATTACAAATAAAAAAAGAAATACAACTCAAGGTTGCACTGAACAGTTATAGAAAAATAATGTATGTCTTACAAAGCAAAGATGATGCTAACAACCAGACTAAATCAGCAAACCGAAGATGTGGATGGAAAGGCTTTGGGGGGGTGGGTATTCAAAGGAAGGTTACCAGGAAAATCCATATTTCCATGGCATTGAAATTACTCCCCTCTCTGTGTTTATGCTTTCAAAGTAGAGAAGGGCAGAAAATGATCCCTCCTCATGAGATCACCTGACACAGCTAGTTCTGGGATGTCCTGCTCCATCATTTTTTGCAAATACTTTGAGGAGACTAGAACACATCCAGGAGATGACCTAACAGTGAAACGTTATGGATAAATGAAGTCCATACAGTTCTGGAGTTCATTTTGTGTCTTTCACTTAGTGCTCAGAATATTTGTATGGACTTCATCAGCAATCTGAAGTTGGGAATTTACCCTTTTGGGAGATTCTGAGATCCCCCAAAGGGAATTTTAGTTGCATTGTATTTTGGCATCTAAGACTCCTTGCATTGTGGATGAAGACCATCATAAGAAGGCAGCTGGAGGTGAATCATTTTTGTTGAAGGACAATTACCAGAAAGTAATTCTTCTGTCTTTCTCCTACAAAAGGTGTGGCTGGGACAAAACAGAATAATAAATTCTATTTTTCCTGATTTCTTTTTATCCTTTGACTTAATTCGATTATAAAATATAACTGTTGTACTTTATTTATGGCTTAACTTAACACATGATTTGGATTCTACCAACCTCCTTTCCTCTTGAACTAGCTACCTAATACAGACAGTCTTCAATTTACTGAATACTGGAACTCTATTTCCTTTTCTATGTTTACTTTACTTTAAAATAACAAATTTTGCCTCATTTGTAAGGATCTGACCCTGCATATTCACTATCTTTTGAGGCAATGATCATTTAATGTGAATCAGTTACAGCTCTTTTAAACATGACCTGACATCTTATAATAACCACTTTTGGATGTATCTGTTCTTTAAGTTACAAACAAATCTCACTCAAAAAAAGATCTAATCAAAGTGTCTCTGAAATCACAGTATTCCCTTATCAGCCTCATCATTACTGTGTAAGTGCTGATGTTTTCTTTTCCTTGCTGCAAAATCTAGGAGACTTACAAAATGTAGGTCTTCCCACTTTTACTAAAGTCTGAAGTTTAAACCATTTTACAAAACAGCCATAACAGCTTTCTATTATTTTAATGCCTTATCAGTATCATATTCTATCATGTCATGAAATAATTTTCCCTTTAGCACATTCTACAGATAGGAAGAGAAAGACTTCTGTTTTGCTTTGTTTTGTTTTATTCTTTTTCATTTGGGTATTATTAGATAACTCCAGACTTTCAATATATCTAGTTTATGATAGCAAAAATTAATTGAAATCTTCTAAAGTCTATTAAAAGGCAGTGTTGTTTAATTCTACTGATAATTTTCTTTGTAGAGTTTCTTCCCTTCTTTCATTTATCCAAGTACTAAATTTCAGTTAAGATTTTCTTAGTGAGGACTGGTACTTAGGAGTGGAGACAAAAAAAAAAATTAGGATGTTTAACCATTCAACAGTATTATTCTGTAGAAAAATTCAGTGTTCAGGAAAAAAAAAAAAGAACACTTTAAAATGTTCACTTTAATTACTTTTTTGTACTTCAGTTGTTTTCATCATTTGGAGCTGTAAAAGACAAGTGATTCTTTTCCAAAATTTTATTAACAGTTGAAGTGATTGGATCATATGGAACGTTTTTGTCAAGCATGTATTGAACTTTCTATGAGAACTGTTGGTTTTTCCAGGAGACTACAAAATATTAGATATAGCATAGGATTATGAGATATCCCCGGGAATTTACAGTTATGTTGAGACTAAGACATTGGCAAGAGGATCATGGAGTTGTGTGACAGGCTCAGAGGCAGTAGAGAGAAAAATTTCAATCTAAGAAGGTTGTAGAGAGGTTGCTAAATTGTCTGGTTGGAAGGAAGGACAGGGTAAAGGGCTGCTAACTTTTCATTAACTTGAGTTCTTTTATAATAAGCTTTGCAGCTGAAAATAAAATTATCCTTATAGCCTGATTAAAGTTAGGGTGGGTGGTTTTTTTTTTTTTTTTTTTTTTT
>VZTI01000708.1:292790-307333 GCA_013397865.1 Struthidea cinerea | reverse complement strand
TGTTTTTTGTTTTGTTTTGTTTTGTTTTGTTTTGTTTTGTTTCTGTTTTTGTTTTTGGGGTTTTTGTTTGTTCGTTTGTTTGATTTTGTGGTGGTTTAACACCAGCTGGAAATTAAACTCATTGACCAAGAAGAACTGGAGAGTAACCAGCCCAGTTATGCAAACTTTTCACCCGTTCACCTGGTGGTAAAGTATGACTTTGGGGGGGTCGCTGACAACCAGGGACCACCAAAGAGACCCCCAGGACAGCAGAATGCATGCACAAAGGAGAGGGAATGTGTGTTAATGATTTCAGGGAAATTATTATCATCATATGTATGTTTATTATGGAAAATCAATGAATAAGTATATAAAATATTCATATTAATCATCTAAAATATTCTGTATATAAACAGAAGTTTTTTCTGTACTCAGCATGCATGATATTTTGGAGGAGATATCCCCTCGTGCATCCAGACAGATAAAGAATGCCTGCTTCTTAATGTTGCATTGGTGTTAAGGGGTTTTATTTTTACTGATTTTTTCGTAGTAATGCAGTATCAGTTTTCCAGCATATCATCTCAGCCTACATGACTACGTCAGTTTGATACTAAGTTCAAAGACATGACTTCATCATTAAAAGATTTTTAAGTATTTATCTTCTGTAGCACTTTCTAATGTTCTGCTGAGTGCTTTTAAAATACTTAATAACCCATGCCATGATGTTCTACAGGTTTAAAGATCTCATAAAGAGTTGTCTCCTTTTGTTTTGAAACTGGCATCTTTATTTGATGTTTCACATTTATTTATCTGGGAAAACAACACTGCTATTCATGACCTTACAGACTTTTGTCATATCTCATGTTCATCACTTTTCTGCCTTAAGGTAAAGAATCCCAAAATACTTCAGGGGATTGGAACTAGATCTTTAAGATCCCTTCCAACTCAAGTCATTCTATGATTCCATGAACTACTATTACATAGTCTTATTAAGTCTGTTAAGTATTTTCTTTTTGAAGTCCTATTTTAAAAGTCCTATAAAAACATGCCAGCCAAACTGCAAACAGGATTCCACTGCTCAGCTGCTACAGGACAGTGGTATAGGTACTACTGATACACAGGTAGCCCTTTCAGTACTGGCATACTGCCAGCTGCTCTTCTCTACCAGGCAGTAATCATGGTCTTTCAGCTCTGCTACACACCCATTGCTTTTTCTTACCTACTTATGGTTTCTGCAGTAGCTGTGGTCTTCAAAAGAATGGGTCTGCAGTCTGTGTCCCAAAGCCTGGTTCTTGCTGCTTTTGCAGTAGACTGGACAGTCTGAAATGACAGCTGACTCTCATTTGTAGCATCAGCGTAAGGCCAAGGAAACACCTATAGCACCAGCCTGCTGTCCACTGTGATCCTTCAGGCAGCTGTAAAACCCCCCTCAACCATGGGGAAATTAAGTCCCTCCAGTAGCACCTATCTTCTCTGTGTCACACATACCTCAAAATCCAGTTCATGGTTTATGAGCCCCTTGACTCATTCTTCTGATTGATGCAGTATTTTTTTGGGATCCTATTTGGGTCTTTCCATTATTGTCACCACACACACATTTTCTGAAGTTGGCATTTTGTTCTGGATTTCCATTTTTTTTAAGTGTTGCTTTTGTGTTGCCATGCAAACAAAAGTCTGCCCCAGTTATACTGTATGATCATTCTGTTGAGCTGGATGAACGGGCCTCCAAATTTGGCTTAAGGAACAAGACTATTCCTAACACATGATGGGATTTACACCAGGGTTTCCCTTTGTGCTTCCTACAAGGGTGCTATAACCCTTGGGAATGTACCCACTTACCCACACACCACCCAGACTTTTGGTGCCCCTCCTCTTGAAGCAGCCACTCCCCACTGTCTCTTTGTCTCTGCCTGCCGTGGCTGGCTCGGGGGTGAGAGACCGAGCTAGCACAGCAAAATAAGCAGATTTTAGACCACACTTCAAAAGCCGGCCAAGCTGTCTGTAATTACCCTTATCTGGCTGCCGGATCCCTCTCTAGGGTGAGACAGCGATGTCCACAGAGGGTTTAGTTTGGACCCTCCGGGACCCCAGGAACAAAGGAAGGCGAGAACAGAGACGCTGGAGGAAGCTGGAGATGTTTATTCGCTCGTCCCCGGCAGCAGTCTGGGTGGGAGCTGCTCGTTTCTCCCGGGTCTCAGGGACTGGGGGGGCGGGGCTTACAGCAACAGCCAATGGGGAGGGCGAGAACCCGGGGCCAGCCCAACACCCCTGGCACCGCGGGGGGAAGGGAGAAACCAATACACATTTGTATAGAGATAACATAACCCGAGGGGGTTCTCTCAGGCGCAGGTCTGTCCCCCCAAACCCTGGGCTGGCAGGTTTGCCAGGACACCCCAACACTCCACTGCAGACATTTCAGGGCTTTCTCTGCAGCCTGGTAAAGTGGAGGAGCCTGAGTCTGCCTTTCACTTCTGTTTAATTAGTGTCTATTTAAAAGTAAACTTTAATTACTTATTCTGTTAGATCCTGTTACATAATGTTTCATCTACTTTATACCTACATTTTTATGGCTATTTGTACTCAATTTCTAAAGCTTTATAGATGTGTATTTATACATGTAAGATATTCACCTATATGCCCATTTAGAAGCATATATACTAAAAATAGATGTTCTATGTATAAAACCCCATGTTTTTAAATATTTGAAAATTTTCATTGTATATAAATGCCTATTTTTTTATATCTGAGCACTTCCTTGACAAAGAAAGCAGACAATGAAAGACAGGGCTGCCTCAGAGCATCTGGGTATGGCAGCATCGAGAACTGAAAGGCAGTTGCTCTACAGCTATATTTATTAGCAGATACAAAAAGATATTGGTATTTCTGCATGTATACTGAAGTATAAATATGACCAAGCCGTGTTATTGAGACTACATACCGAAATGAAAGAGTATTTTTCTAAGTAGATCTGGTTTTGAACAGCACAATTCATTTTACTAGTGTATGAAGATTTAATTTCTAATCCACTGCTAAAGCAAACCACCCATTTAAATATCTGAAACATTTGGGTCTCAGCAATGTCCATAGGAATTGATTTAGCCATGGTCCTAGTCTTTCACATTGAAAAAAACTTTGAATAAGTAATAATTTAAGAAGAATTGAAATATTGGACCATTTTTTGCATTTAAAAACCCCCAAGAGTATGACTTTTACACTGTGTTCTGACAGTATTTTTCCAGAGAAGATTAGAAAAACAGCCCAACTACCAGAATTGCATGTCTCAGACTGCAATACTCAGTATGAAAATCATTTGCATCAGTAATCATTACCATTCTGAAAGCATTTGCTTCTAAGCATGAACATAAATCTGTTTTGCCATGCTTTAAATCTCTTAGGCTGCAATTGCTGCATTCTCAAGCATGAAATATTTCTCACTTGGGAATATGTTTTGTTTGACTTCTATTCTGTATTTTGCTGTTTTTAATAGTAAATGGCACCCTTCAGAGTTACTTATTATAAAGGGGTTATTTCTTGGTTATTTGGGCATGATTATTTTCTTCTAGCATCTTGCATCTTATAATGGCTACATGTTTTTTTTACAAAGCTGTTAACACACATTCTTTAGAGTCTAGTAAAACCTCCTACAGATCTTTTTAATAAAAATTGACATGGTGACAGTTGGGTTCTGGAAAAAAACCACTTCTACCACAGTATGTTTAAGAAAAGGTCTCCCCTTCCTCCTCACTTTCTTGGAAGCTAACAATAACATTCTAATTAGTAAAAACCAGTATTGGAATTAGTATTATATTACATATACAAATATGTTTTATGCAAAGATAAGGAACTAAATGCTTCAGAGGATGCTGCCCATTCAACCAGTTCATCTGCTATAAAATTAGTATTTGTGAAGCAAATAAAGCACCCTAAAGGGCTTCTTTTTTTTTAGGGCAGAAGAAAAATACAGTGACATTTCTGAAGCCAGATGAACCCTTAATATGCACAGTACATCGTAAAATGTGTTTCCTTTCTCAGTGGAATTCTCTCTGTTTTCAGGAGATAAAGTACAAGATAAGATTCAGTATCTGTGCTTTAAACAATTAACTTACCCTTCATGTAACATCTAGAGGATCCAAACATGCTAAGAACACTGGCTACAGCCAAAGGAGAGGAGCATAGGTATCCACAGGATTTTTCAAACCAGCTAAATGAGATAAATCCTTTTTCTTTTGACTGCACATGGAACTGGCATAGAATAAACTGATGACCTCAGGTGATAAATGTGAGCAGCTTGGAAATGGCCAGTAGCTACCCAAGAGGTAACATTAAATAAATAGCTTTATCAACAGGTGGCTGATTCAGAGGCAGGTGGTGAATCCCTTCTTTGCACTTAATGACTCAGAATGCCTGATTTTCCTGTGATGATGGTTATGAAGCAAAAGGAATTTCCTCTTCCATAAACACCTGCTTATTGCATTCATCCTAGATGAGGAAAGTGTGTAGTATAGATCTACCTTATCCTGAGGGAACTTTGTCTTGCCAAGAAAAGAAAGTTCACAGAATCATAGAATGGTTTGGGTGGGAAGGTGATGTTGAAGATCCCCTGCCTCAGGCAGGAACATCATCAACTAGACCAAGTTGCTCAGAGGTCCATCCAGCCTGGCCTTGAAAACATGCAGGGCAGGGGCATCCACAACTTTCCTGGACAAGCTGTTCCAGTGCCTCACTCACTGGAAGTTAAGTAACAAGACACATAAGAGAACAGGAAGTTCTCTTTCATTCTTCCCACTAACTCTGGCTTACTGTGTTGCAACAAGACTTCAAAGCTAAGGGGGCCAAAAAATGCATGGAATTGAATGAGAAAGAAAGAATGTGAATATGGAGTTCCTAATATAGAAGACATCTATGGGAGGATTTCTTCCTAAAAGCTGTGTCTTTAAAGGTAAATTAAACAGTATTTGGGAACATTCCCAAGCATCAGAACACAATATTTTATACTAGCAAAGTGCTAGAAAATTCCCCAGGGTGATTGTGGTATGTGCCAACTAGCAGTCTCACACA
Organism: Struthidea cinerea; assembly: GCA_013397865.1. Classification (NCBI taxonomy): domain Eukaryota; kingdom Metazoa; phylum Chordata; class Aves; order Passeriformes; family Corcoracidae; genus Struthidea; species Struthidea cinerea. The sequence goes on along the minus strand of VZTI01000708.1, from coordinate 302,296 downwards.
GGCGTCTGGACACTCCTTAGGCAGTAGAATTTTCTAGGAACCATTCCAAGAGGAATTCTGCATAAAGACACCCAGCTCTGAAGACTTACTTGCTATGGTTGATTCTCACTGCTTGTTGCCACCTGGCCCCAGTGCTCAGATGCATTCATGAGCATATGTAGTTTACTAGTTTATAACAAAAGCAAAAAAGTTTTCTTTATTAAGTATTTTCCCAATAGTCACAATGTTCTTTATCCTAATAATAAAAAGTAATAATAAAAAAGAAGAACAGAGAATCCTTCCCAGCCTTCTGTAGTTATTTCATTGTCACTGGGGCATATAATTAAGTTTTTCTGTTTATTCTCTTCCTCTGGACCCAGGAGTGTTGAACTGAATGGAGAGAGAAATACAAGCAGCTAAAATAAGCTGGACATCTACTTTACCTGATCTATTTTTTAGAGATGAAAAAAGAAAACTAAGTCTAGGGTTTTAAGAGTGCTTATGCCATTAATCAGTTGTCTTCTAAAATAATTTACAGTTTCTCTTTTATGACATTCAAGGTTTTACTTAGAATGCCAGACTTTTGGAACATTTCCTATGCCGACCTACATTTTTGTTAGAAAAGTTTGCCTGTGCTCCTCCTATCTGTATGTAACAAGGTCTCATTCAATTCTTAACTATGTGAATCTTGCATCAGTATAAATCAAATTAACCACAGGAGAGTTACACTACAAATTTAATCTGTGACGTATAGCAGAGATACCCAATAGATTAAAGGGCTTTAAATCCAAATTATTCACAATTAAATTCATGGAGTCATAGAATGCTTTGAGTAGGAAGAGACCTTAAACAACATCTAGATCCAACCTGACCTTGAATACTTCCAGGGATGGGACATCTACAAGTTATCTAGGGAACCTCTGCCAGTTTCACCACCCTCCCAGTAAAGAATTTCTTTGTAGTATCTAACCCTTTTTGGTTTAAAGCCGTTGTCCTATCAATATGTGCCCTGGCAAAATTTCCCTCCCCAGCCTTCTTGTAGTCCCCATTTAAGTATTTTAAGGCATTAGGCATTTGCAAAGATTCATAATGTATATTTTATGTAGTACTTCACCTTATATTTTAATCATTATGTTGGGTCTTTTTTTTTTGCATGCTGTTCTAACCACATTACATGCTTATATTTACCTTTGCTTCATAAGTTGCCTATTAGGGTGATGCCTGAGACTTCATACTCAGTCTCTTGTAATCTCTAACTTCTGCTCTGTTATGCTGATTTTTTTCTCTTTCTCAAAATAAACTCAAAATTTTAACTTCTGTGAAAATCACAAAAGGTAAACATGTTCAAAATACCGTTGTGAAAAGCAACCTAACATTATGCAGGTCTTTACCTTTTTCTACTTAAACTTTTAGGAAGCCGTATCTCTTTCCATCAGTAGTAATAAAGCTTGACCTCTGGAAATACATTGTTCTTTACCTAGTTAAAAAATACATTGCAGTTATAAGAATTTTTAAGCTATAAAAGGAAGTCTAAAAAAACCAAATAACATAAAGCCAAATAAAAAACCAATACATAACCTTTTTTTTTTTTCTTAATTTTCCCCAAATGATGTGGTGGATAGGATAAAAAGTTCCAATTTGTATCACATAAAGAAAACTCACCCATTCTCTATTTTTTTCATGGGAATTGAGGTTTCTAATTTGACTGAGAGAATATATATAACTTAAACTCTTCTCAAGGAAAAATGCTACTATTACTTTTCTGGGATTGTTGTCAAAGGAAGAATGTCTTTTAATGATCTATTTAATTACCTGATATTATCCTAATTGCATGAATGTCTCCTGTATGATTTAAATTCAAGTGTTGCTAAATACTTTTTTTTTATTATGTTTGCTTTGAATTTTCATTTTAAAAAATATTTTTCTCACAGAGTGATTAGTTAATTAGTTTCACTGGGTAACCTAACATTTGATCAATCTTAAATTTTCAAGGAAGTTGCAACATTTTTTAACAAGTATTGTAATCTTGGGTTGGAGCAATGGTCTTTGTAGTCCTGTACTTTATCAGTGCCTGTGCTCAATATTTGTTCCTTCTCCAAAGTCACAAAAGCTCATAATCTACTTTACTGTGTAATAAAACACCATGAGGGAGATTGCTTGTGGATGTCAGCTGGTGCTCAGCTCGTGCCCTAAAGCATGAAGATTGATGGCCCTTGTAAATTTTTTTTCCTGAGTTAGTGTAAGCACAGATGTTATTTGCTATTATTTGTTACCACAGTTATTTATGGGACATGCTTCCAGCCACAAGTCGACAATTCTTGAATAAGAAACTTAAGCACTTCATCCTACCCCATCTACTTGGAGTTGTTATGAAATCTCATCTACTTCTTGATTTTTAAGTGGCAAGTCAATCTATAAAGATCACACTGTTGCAATAAAATTTTTCCCTGTGTGTTTTATTGAGGTGTTTGAGATCTTTCTGACCAAATACCTCTCAACGACTTTGAACTCTGCATTGTAGAACATGCCAAACATTTTCTGATAGGTTCCTTCTTAGTTCACCACTATGTCAGTTTCTAAGGATTTTCAGTGTGATACTTATGTCACAGTGTCATCTGAAGAACGAAGACTGGTAACTCACCCATGTTGCATTTGAGTGGGGATTAACCAAATTTTGACACCTTTCCATTTTGAATTGATACTGAAAATAGGAAATACACCTAAACATTAAATGAGAGAAAGATTTGGTAGCTTTCTTATGAAGAAACAATTTTAGCCATTTCAGTTGTTTAATTAAAAGTCCTTATCTCACAAAAGAAAAATTGTGATTCTAAAGCACCAAATATCATGTAAAGAAATAAATCTGGAGAAAGCAATACTTAGGTGTATAATAGTCTAAACACTCTAAACAGTCTGAATACCTGTAACTCCAGATATTTTACTTTCAATAAGGTACAGTTTCTGTCCTGAAACAATTGCTTATTATCTAAAGAGACTAGGAGATTAAAGAGTTCAAAGCAAAAACTGAATCTTAAGAGGTTTGCGATGACTTCCCCAAGGTCAGTCTTGGAGCAGATGTTTTAAAAATAGAAATCAAGTATCCTGAATCAAACTTCAGTGTCCTACTGTTCTTATCAAAGAGTACAGAGAATACCAAATATTTATAAAATAAATCAAAGAATTCCAAAAACATATTAAAAACCACTGAAATCAATGATTCTTTTTAATTCATGTATTTATTTCATCCAGCGGGTATTTAAGTTAATGTTGAACCTTCTATATTACTACACAAAACACACATGGAAATATGCCAGCAACTGTCATTCTTATGAGTGTTTTTTCCCTTTCAGGTTTTGTTTAATCCCTTCAAGGTCAAAAATCCTCAAGAGACTTCGAATTCTAGAGAGCTGTATTTTATCACTTCTAATATTCCTTCTGCTCTTTTTTCGGTAATCACCAAAAGCATAAAGAATTTAGGTTGTTCACTGAAAAATATTGGCTCAAATAGAGAACACTGAAATCTCTTTGTATCTGTATCAATATTGTATTACCAATATTGTATTACCAGTTACTGTGTTAGATTATTAATAATTGTAACCAATTTCTCACCACTTTAATTTTATATCATTAACTTCTATGAAACAAGTACAGCTAATTCAAGACCTGTGATAAGAAAAACATCACAGAAAACTATTAAGCACTCTGCATAAAGTGATCTAAGGAATAGAACCAATCTAGAGAAATATATGCGTATAAAACAATTCCATGCCCTCATGCCAAACTATAGCCATATTAATAAAAATTTTTGGGGAAAATCCTGTCCCTGCAAAAATGAAAGGCAAAACTCCCATGGGTCTTGACACCCACTGGGTGCTGAATATCTGGATCAATATGCATTTCCTTTTCAGATACATTTTCTATAAATTGGAATTCTGATATAATTTGTTATCAACAGATGAGAAATATATCAATTGTACATGATAATGATGTATTTCTATATTTATAGGTCTCTAATTAAGAACAAAAAGATTTCATTATCAAATATAATATTTTTAAAATAAAGTCACTATTATCTCTTTAAAGAGAAGACTGCTCTTTAATCAATTATTTTCAATTTTTTTGTGGTTGGATGATCTACTTTTCTCATAATACAAAAAATAATTTTGAAACTTTTGCAGATTCATAACTCTCTTTTGCTGACAATTATTTGTCCTCTGCTCTTTCAAATAACAGTAACACCAATAGAAATGAAAATACTGTGCCTTTTGTTTTTTTCACAGAAAAAGGCTTGAGGACCAGCCTAATTAGTAGGAAAGAAACTGAGATCAAAAGGAAAGAAAAAGCTGTCATTCTGAATCCAGGTTCCTGTTATACTATACCCTGGAAAAAAAAAAAAAGGAAAAAAAAGGAAAAAAGAGAGGGATAAAATCGCCTAAATTGTAGACCCTACAGGACATGGGCTAATGGAAAAAAGGATGATTATCCAAAACTATGAAATAACTTTCTTGTGAGGAAATTTTTAATAAATTTTTAGCTTGGAGAGAATATACTTGAGGAGGGAAGTTATGGATTTTTATAAAACTGAATGGTATGAACAAAATTAGTTGAGAAAGCTTTGCAGTTTCTTATAACACAGCATCAAATAAAAAAAGTAATAGGATAATTTTATGCATAAATTTGACCACATATGTAAGTCTCCTGCTAGTACTTCATCCAACTGTGAATGCTATTATGGGAGGGAACCTGGAGAGTCTCTTTTAATCATAGCCTACTAGCATGTGTGCAAGAACCAGATAAAGAAGCATATGAGAGACCTGGCTTCTCGTCATTTGATTTCTGGTCCCTATCACAAAGTGAACACATGACAGCAATGCATAAGCAGCTGCATGAAAAGTTGAAAAGACTTCTTTATAGAACAAGAATTGAACAGGAGATGACTTGTGACCCTAGAGCGCAGTCCATTTCAGACAGTTCTGTCAGTGTAAAGTGCTGCTCCTTGCTCTGCTAACTTGATAGAGTTAATTGAGCCCAGAGAGAACAGATCCAAGGTTTTTGCTTGCTAACATTCCACTGTTAAAACTCAATAGATGACAAGGAAATTATTTAGGTTAATGAGGTACTGATGAGAAAAAAATCAAGAACAATGACTCCCTCTGGTAGCTCAGCTATCAGAAATTTTATGCATGTGCCATTGGACAAAATTTGCATTACTAGACTTTAATCCTTTAGTCTTTAAAAAAATACCAGAAAGACTCTTTTAATTGAAAAAAAAATCCAAAAACAAACAAACAAACAAAAACAACAACAAAAAAAAACCAAAAACAAAACCCATGCCCCTTTTTCCTCCGAACTACCACCAACAAAAGGACAAATTACAGCTCAACCCACCACCCCCTACACACTCCCCTGTGACAATTTTCTTTCCTTTTAACTTTCAGGGCCTAAACCTGTGCTGCCATTTTCCACATGAGAAGACTGCGACAAATAAAGTTTAAGCTGTTTATAAAAAGAATTGCCAAGTATATGCATTATTAATCTCCAATTATTTTTAATCACAGCATATAAAAATGAGAATTTGTTAGCAGACATCACATGATCTAATTTCGTGCTGGAAACTTTTCAAGATGCTTAGGAAGCAACAGAAAAAAAAGTAATTTAAATGGTGCACTAAAATTTTATTTATTTTCTAGATGAATACTATGAAAACATGTTCTCTTTATAGTTTGAAAGTTTTACTTGCTAGAAAACTAATTTGCAGATCTCTTCATTTAAAGAAATTTTATATTACTAAAAATTTAACATTTGTGTCTGTGATTTTTTTCTTCTACATCACCTACATCACTGCACAGTATTATCTTTATGAGCTCACCATGAGCTTAAAAATGCCTCATATGAATCTAATGACATTCAAGATTCCATACCTCAGCTTCAGGTTGCCTCTATTACTGGTACAGTTATAGCAGCAGTATCATTTGTGTTTATGAAACACCTTCCATTCTAAATCATCATTTCAGTTATCCAAAATTTCCTCATCCCTTCAGTTTGAGGATAAAATGTATCAGGAATAAGCTGCCCAAATATTTCTCTGTTTTTTATGTTAACCAAAATCCATTTATAGACTGAAAGACAACTGAAAGAAAAGCAACTGCCCCATAGTCCGTGTACTTATTCCTGGCAATCTTTAATTTAAAACTGTGCTAATTTATAGATGTAGTGAAATAATGCATAATAACAATATGTTTTATGGGAGAGTGCTCTTTGGTGATTTAATGGAAACAGCTTTTTTTCCTTAGTACAAGAATATGAGAATATCTTTCTGTTGTTTGAGGAAGTTTTTTCTGTTCCTATGGTTGGTTATTTTTATGACAGCTGGTTTTATTAATTTAAATTAAGACTGTCAATGCAACAACTTTTCCATATAGAATTCTTGGTAGTGTAGTAGAAAATATTGAAAGAAATGGATTAGCAGGAGAAAGGGCTTATGTAGGCCTTTCTGAGGTGAGATTCATAGTTTGTTTCCAGAGCAGAGAGAATGTATTTAGGGCTGATATTTTAGGAAAAGTGAGGGGGAAAAATAATTGTAAAAAATTTTAAAACCTCTAAAAAATTGTGTGTAAGGATTTTGCCTTCTCAATAGATATTATTTATAGTTTGCTGAACATTGGAAACTTGCACTTCTGACGGTGCAACTCCAGACTGTCACATTTCACTACAGCCTTACATATTTTTGGTCTTGCTTGGTTTCACAGGCAGACAGGCAGCAGTTAAAACCTTGGCTGTTGTTCTGGTAGCTTTCGCTGACTGAAAATTCTCTGCCTTCTTTACTATTTTTTTTTTTTTTTTTTTGTTTTGTTTTGTTTTGTTTTGTTTTGATTTTGCTGAACATCTTTTGTAGCATAGATGTCAGAATTATCACCCAGTGAAAAAGATGTATGGCAGTGATGTGTCACAACTGTCAAGGCACAGAGATGTGGTGCAGAGCAGATACACTGTTATGTTGCACTATGTAGGTTACCTGTCTAGATTCTTAATTGTTCAGGATCCATATTCTGCTGTCATGGATTTACTGATATGCAAGTAACCATATAAATATATCCTAATTGGCTACCAGTGTTAAGTTGCTGAAACACATTTAACATTTGTTAAACATAACATTTTGAAACACAACACGCAGGTATTTCAGTGCAAATAAAATCTCAGCAGGGAAAATTCATTACCAGGTAACACTTCCCTTCAGCCACTGAAAACAGTTCTTACTTTCCACCAGCGTCCGTAGCATGGAACCATCTTAACACATTCATACATATTGCCCTGATCGTCTCCATAGGCTGCACTTCCCTCGGGAATATCCACCTGCTCCTACAGGGAGTGCTCCACAGGCTGCAGTGTGAATATCTGCTTTGTTGTGGTCCTCTCCACAGGCTGCATGAAAATACCAGCCCTTCTGTGGTTGTCTTCCAGGAGCTTCAGGGGAGTCCCTGCTCAGGTACCTGGAACACCTCCTTCCCCTCCTCCTGCACTGATCTTGGTGTCTGCAGGCTTGTTTGTCATAGTCTTTTTCCTCACTTTATCAGGCAGCATTTTGCTTTTTCTTGAATACCTTTCCAAACAGGTGCCAGCATCCTGACTGTGGGGCTCAGCCATGTCCTGCAGGGTACCTGTTGGAGCTGGAACAGGCTGAGCCCAGCACAGATGTTGTCCTTGCAGACCCACCCCTTCACCGACACCACCAAGCCCTTGACACATACAGACAATACAATATCTAGTGGTTTCTAAACAATTGTATTTTCTCATATTACACAGAATCTACTGTTTTAAGTTACTTAATTATTCCAAACACCATCTTCAACTTTGCTGATTTTAGTCTGCTAACTCTTAATTTTTTGGTCGTTGAATATTTTGACTAATAATCAGTTGCAGATCAGGTAATATTTGATACACAATATTTTGAAATTTGGTACAACAAACATGGAAGAAGTGTTGCTGCTAATCAAAAAAAATACTTTTTAAAAATAAACACCAATTGAATTTTTGACAATGTATCTTTCTTTTTTTTGAAAAATAGTATTTCACTCTAAGATTACTTTTAAAATCTGAGCAATCTAGAGTGCTCTAACAATAGAATGAAAATTGTAAAAAATATTGGAGATTAGGTCTATGTATAAGTGGAAACAAACATTTCACTAAAAAAGTCTACTACAATGTCTATTTTTTTAAATAAAAAAATTATTTTGTCATTTGGAATTTTCTCTTTAATTAAATGAAAATGTTTTAACTGAAGGTTCTGTTTTATATATATACATATATATATAGATTGAGAGTGAGATCCATTTCTATGCAAAACAAATTTGAAAGAAGAGTGCCCAGATTCTTGGTTTTAAAAATGGCAGAAAAATATAATTATGAGGTGACAGAAATTTTATTTATTATGTAAAGTATGTTTACTGAGCTAGATGTGGAAAGTTTAAATTCTGCGGCAGAAGCATTCATTAAGAACCCCACAACTGATTGACCCTAGTGACAATGCAGAGATTCTTTATATTTAAGAAATCAGAATACTTATGTTTGATTCTGATTTCATGATTAGGTGGCTAATGCATAACCTATATAATGCATATAACAACAGTGCTTGTTTCCTCAGCTGTGACCCTGAATTAAAACATAAATGTTGCATTAATACGTGCAAAACCACTTGCATGCTGCTAATATTTTCACTTTAAGAACGAAAGAAAATAGACGTTACTAGCTTTCCGTAATTCTGGACTAGTCACCATTCAGGTACAGACTATCCGTTGGCCTCTCTAGCTCCTGTTGGGGTCTTTTATGAAAAGGACTTTGTGAACACAGTGAAATGGTAATTAAAACCTTGAAGGCAAACAGTGCTGCAAATACTGCACCTGCACATAAGCACACTCATTTCCTTCCTGGTCCCACTGTCCCTCAGAGGACAAGTGTTGCACTGCTTACTGCCCAGACCAGCAAAGGTTTCAACCAAGTAAACAGGTGACGGAGCTATGAGTACTTTCCTTTGTTAAAAAACATTTAGTAGCTTCTTGACTCTTGGAACCTGAAACACCATGTTCTATATGAACTTTCAAGTGTTCTGCTTTTCTGAGTTTTCTAAGACCCAAGCTGCTTCAGTTTTCGATAACTGTGTTCATGTCTTGGGGTGACTTTATAATGTGTATCCCCTATCGCTACCCTATGCCCACCAATCTTTTCTGTGTCTTTAAACTGAGCCTGAGAAGGACAGAAAACAAAAAAAACGTTTCAAAGCAGTTGTTTCAAGGACACGGAGATACGCTCCTCTGCTTCTGCGGTACCCTTGGTTTGTTTTTTTTTTTTTCTTCTGCTCTTTTTCTCCCAGGGAGAGACGGAGGGTTGAATTTCGTTTTCCTAGGATTTTTGGCGTTTTTTGTTCTTCTCTTCTGGACTGTTTCAACAACATCTGAACACATCAGGAGAATTTTCCCGGAGGCCTGGGGGGGGTGGCCCCTCGCCGACCAGCTCCGAGGAGGAGAGAGACC
>VZTI01000708.1:267263-292716 GCA_013397865.1 Struthidea cinerea | reverse complement strand
GGTATTTTGTGTCGCGTGTGTGGGGGGGGGGGGGGGGGTGGTTGCAACCTGACTTCTATCAGAAGATATTCTCCTCCAAATTTGTCCAAACTAGGACAGTTCTTTTTCTAGTTTTTGCTTCTGTCTTTTCCTTTCACTGGGACCATTTTGTTTCTCTATCTGTATCTTCCCTTTTTTTGAGCAGTTCAGATATGGCTGCTCACCATGAGGACCTAACACTCAGGCTATACCTATACTATGAAACAACCTTAAATGTAGTCTTAACACCAGAATGGAAATTAATCTAATCTTCACTCCAGAATTACAAACATGCCTTCAGTGAATATCTTACCAGTGGCAAAACACAGGAGGTAGTCGGAACCCTCACTTCTCACAGCATTAGGGATGTCAGATAGCTGTCTCGCCTCCAAATATCTGAAAGTAAAAGGTGAGATTTTAGCTAGTTTTTCCTTTAGATGTCTAAGCTATTAGATAGTAGTATTGCTGAAAGACTATAACAGACATTTTGAATCCATATACTTTGTGCACAATATCCCACATCACATAAGAATGACTATGATACAGGGATAGGAATGGAGAAATATATGTTATATTCCCAGGTTTCGCCATGTAAGAGGAAGGAAAAATCTTTAATCTTCTTTATTTTACCATTTTTAGGAGGGGAAGTTCCTCATCCATTAATTGTGCTTATATTTTTTTCAGAGGAGTAGTTTTAAATATTTTTTCTCCATCCCACAACTCTTGACAAAGCCAGTGCCTTTAGACAGCTCTTGTCACTGTGTAATAGTATCTGTATTTAGAACGGATTAAGAGTTGAATGTTGTTTGTAGTGCTTTAAACATGTCCTATGAAATTTTCAAATTACAGCCATCTCATTGTCAAGATTCATGGTGATAGGAGGGGGTGTCTAGAGTTTTCTCATAATTTTAGTTCCTATGGGCAATGCCTAAGATCATGATGATACAGAATCGAGCATATCAAATGACAGCAAGCTTGGAAGTTGGAGAAATTGTGATTATGTGCCAGAGGCATGAACTCTAGTTCCACTGTAATTGTCACTGTGATCTACTGAAATGAAAATAAAATGCATTTAATGGTGTTTTTCTCAATTAGCAATATCACTGCACAATGCTGAGAATATTTAACAACTTCAGCAGAATGACAGCAGACACAGTTTCATCATACATAAATGGAAAAGTGCTAATAGGCTCAGACACAAATGTATATAACACAGCTGGGGATTGCTCAATTTGTAACCTGAATTTCTCAGCATTTCCTTACACCACTAGAGCCAAACGAAGACTTCCCCAGGGATAACATCCAGGCAGCACTTCTAAATGGCATGCTGTCACATATGTCAAGCTCTCCCATGGCTTAAATCTGCCGTAGGCTCAACAGCAGATATCACTCAGCAAAACACTAAATTATTTCTTCACTGCAATCCTATTTGTAATGATTATTTTATTGAGATCTTATGAAAACTTTCTCCTTAATTTTACCCAAAATATCTATGAAATGTTTAGTTTACTGATTTCTTTACTATCACTGGCAGAATGAAAACTTTCCAGAAAGAGTTATAATAAAATAAGTATTCTGAAGATTCTTCCGTATTGGAACATATTCTTACTGTATTAGTTTTCATCATGATGCCGAACATTACTTTCCTCACCACTAAGATATATATTGAATGATCATATCTCATTTTCAAAATGTTCAATATCAATATCATCACATCTGATCTCAGAAGTCATAATGTTGAATTAGATTTTTTTTACTGAAATTTGTTACTGAAGTCTCATTTTTTAACTCTTACTGATTTGATTTTTTTCTCTATCCATCTGTATTTGACGTCATCAAGAATATGTGTACTCTAATGGAATCTTGGTTTTCAGTGCTTGTAAGAGAAGAAAACCACTCTAAAATGATTACACTTATATTGATGTTTACATACAGGGATTGAGTATGAAAACAAAAAGAAATAAATGTATATATGTATGTACATTATAAATGTATAATGTATGTATAGTACATATATCACGGAAAATAAGCGGCATTGCAAATACAAGCAAGTAATTTGTACATGAGGAGAGGCAATTTTGTCTTATTTCTTATTGTTTCCTTTCAAAAGTATTTTGATAGTGAACCCTTTCCTCTGTCATTTTTGATGGCACTTCATGCACAGCCTGACTGAAAGTAACTGTCATGTATAAGGTAACTTGGTCAGCAACTGTTTCTTTTTTAAGGTCTGCAATAACATGGACAGATATTAGCATAAGTTCATCCCAGTTCTTTAACAATTTGTAGGGTTCCCTGTCAGAAGAGGGGAATGAAACAGGTTACACTGCCGTGTATGTTGGAAAGGTGAAATCAGTTAAAAATCATGCTCCTGCAGCTGTCAGTTCTGAATAGCCAAAAATAGAAAAGGAAGATTTGACACAGGTGAATAATCAAGTGGATCTTCTTTTTAACAATGTGCCTTAGGTGCTAAATTTCAATACATCTACCACAACCAGTACGCTTAGCTGTTCAGAAAGAAAAAGAGAGAAAATTTTAAACGGACTTAACAAAAGAAAATACTGGTATACTAAGAGCTACAAATTTAAATAAGTAAAAAAAAAAGTAAAATCACCTGAAAAGACAGTTGCAACTGTCTTAAGAGACCAAAAACATGATGGTAATCATGTTATGTTGCTACAGGTTACTCACTGCTGATGTTTTGTAAGGCTGAAAGATAATGATCAGCTGAAAACTTGACAATGTCAGCACATAAACAGTTTGTCTTACCCAGGTCCATGATATCCGGAACAGATGTTTGCTAGCAAAGAATCAGTGCTAAAATTTGATGGACTGTAATATACATACAGACAATATGTGTGTGTGCATCTCTATAGACATAAAATTTCATTCTGTATGATCTTTGAGGTGTTTTGGGGGATAAATAGCTCTGAAAAACTACAAATTTTGTTCTCCTAAAGCCTGTTTTTTACTTACATCTAGTAGATTTTCTTCTGCAATAAATTCTTCTCAAAACACATGATTTTAAATATGATACTGTCTAACCCTAGTTCATTTATTAAGATGAAAATTAGAAAGCACTGCTGAAATCTTTTTTGAAAAGATGTAAATAACACACAATAAAAGTGTAGGTGGTTTCTAAGAGCTGGCTTTGACTATAAGTTTTCATATGAAATTAAATGTTGTTTACCTTTGTCTGCAAATAAATGCGCCAAAATTTAGAAAATTATCTCAGTGCACTATGTATAAATAAAATCACATTTCAAGAGTGAATTATGACAATTTACCCTTCATAAAATATATTAAATCTCAACTAATATTCTGTAACATAACTTTAGTAAAAAAAATCTTGTTTGCATTATTGTAAATTTCCAGTATACTAAAAGAGAAAATTGTCTTGCTCCTCTATAAGGAGAGTGAGTCAGAAGGAGCATAATGCTGCATTATAGTGACTTAGATGTTCTTCTATACTGTAACAGGAGGCTAGCTACCCGCCTTTGCTTCTGTTAGAGTTTAGGAATTTTACATTACTATGTTATGTCTTACAAAAAGTAAAAGAATTAGTAAAATCAAGATAAAGGAAGGAAAAACAACCTTATTTTTCCAGTTAAGATACTTAGTCATACAGAGTTAAAGCTGTCTTTTACCTTCTTTCTCTGTAGTCCTCTGACCTGTATTCCTGGCCACAGTGTTTCAGCCTGTAGGGATGCTCAAGGTTTCCGTCTTGGGCTTCACTGAAAAAGCCAGCATTCTTGTGACTTTAGTTTTTGTTTCTGATGCTGAAGAAAATCCAGGTAATGACCATAGGAATATTTTGCTACCCTGTCAATCAAACTTGTCTGAGGCTTGCTTTGGGGACAAAGAAGTCAAAGAAGCAGACAGATACTTTGAATGAAGTCTAAGGTCTCAACCAATCTGCTGGGAGTTGAAACTAAGTATATAAATGTTGTATTAAAACATGACATCAAGTTCTGATAAGTCTTGCTGGGGAGAAGATGCATGAAGGTGTAATACTCAATTTTCCACTCTGTCATTCTGCCATAGTGTACTATTCACACTGCAGACAGAGCCAACTAAGGGGAACAGCTTTCACTGAACGGTCATGTGTGGGACAAATCCTTTATATGAACCTAATTCCAATGACAATTGGATGCAATTTTATGCAGAAATTTTAGCTGTCGATGGGTGTTCTTTTCTGAAATCTGTCATAGAGAATTTAACCTACACTGGAAATCAGAGAAGAAACTATAGGGTAGAAGAAATTTTGCCAAGTGTTTTGGTTGTGCTGACAGGAAATTAAACAAACGACTGACAATCCTTTGGCTTTAATATTGTTAATAATTATTTTGATTAGAATTAGATCAATTAGTGAAATTTTTAGGTTTGTTTTTTTTCTTTCTCTACCATGAGAAACAAAAACTTGAATGTCCGTCTCCATCCTCAAACCCTGAAATATTAAATTAGCAGCTTTGGAGACCAGTTATTTGGAATGTGGTTCCATCAGGTTCAGGTTCCTAGTGTTATAAATATAGAATTTTCTATATAAAATAGAACATGTTGAATATGAGAGATCTAAAATCAGTGGGAGATATTCACATTGCCTAACATACACACATAGATGGGACTCACTTGGTGGGATGACCTTGGCTGGATGTCAGGTATGCACCAAGTTGTTCTATCACTACCGACCTCAGCAGGAGAGGGAGGGAAGAAAGTAACATGGAAAAAGTCTCCTCCCCACTTTCATCCCAGTTCTTAGCTTTGATTGTTGAACAGACACCATATGGTCCAGAATATCCCTTTGGTCAGTTTGAGTCAGCTGTGGCGGCTCCGTTCCCTCCCAAGATCTTCTCCACTGACAGTGTGGGACAATGGGGAATGTTGTAGAGACAGTGCTGATGCTGTGCCAGTGCTGCACAGCAGTAGCCAAGGCACTGGGGTGTTACCAAAGCCTTCCCAGCTACCAATGCAAAGCACAGCACTACGAGGTCTGCTGTGGGGAAGTCTAACTCCATCTCAGCCAGACCAAATACACTCAGCTGTAAAGTGACAGAGAGAATTCTGTTCCCATTCAAGAAACTGAAGTGTTTCCATGCAGGTGTGTTTTTTTACGTATCTAATGTGATTTAGATATGTAATCTCTCCATAAAGTGAATGAGCATCCATTAGTGGAGTCTAAAGAGCAATTCTGATGATTCTAAAGTAGACGTACAATGTTTGATTAATTTGCCTGAAAAGGGGAATCCTTGAGATATCCTAGTTATCTTTACAAGTTTCCAGCTGCTCCAGGACATCACTCCAGGTGTCATGTAGGGCCTGTATCACTCAAGTGAGTATCTTTCAGGTATCTTAGGGCAAAAACAATGGCTACACTGATGTATAGAAAAACAAACCTAAACCACAGTGTCTGGTTGTGATGAATTCATTTTTTGTGCTGCACTGACTGTAAGTCTGTAAGTGCTGCCTAAAAATTGCCTCTAGCATTATTTGAAGTTGCTTTAGATTATCTGAGAAAACAGATGAAAGATCCATTCCTCCATGAAAATGGAGCTGGAGGCCAGTGATGATAGTCTAGGACTCAAACGGCACTTACCATATTTCATTAGATAAGTGAATTAAGTCCCAGAAGTCTACTGCCTATACTGGAAATTTGTACATATAATTCACATGCAGACACCACCCATGATCATTCAGGAATATGAAAACTCATCACAGTTGCCATGTGACTGCTGTTTAATTAAGGTATATCTAAATAATAGTATAATTAGTCAAAGTACACGTAATCAATATGTTGTCAACATTCCTGCTTTCAATGTGCATTTAACTGAAAATGTATATGGATACTGTATTTTCTTGTCCACTGGAAATATTTTATGCAACTCTTCAGGGGCTGTAATTTCATTAATGAGGTTAAGATGTTAGAATTTGTTGTCTAAGATATTCTTCAGATCTAATGCTACCAGTGACTGATGAATCTGTATTGAGAAACAGAACTTCGTGCTGGTGAACCTCACCACAGACAGGAATTCTGTGTAGCATGCTGTGTGTTCAATGAAGATGGTCTCATCCACTGCTGCAGCACCTGGGGTTCCCCACATCAGAAGGGGCAGAAGATTGCTATCAACTTTTTATACTTTCCATCCTTTATGCAATGAATCTTATGATGAGCCTTGAATACTTCTTACTTTCTTACTGACATTTCAAAAGAACCAGCACTTCCGGAGTAGAAAACACACACTGATATGTGAAAAGCTAAATTAATTTGTCTAAATCTGGGATAGTGTTCAATTGTAATGATAAGATTCTGGACATAGAATCACAGATCCATAGAAGAGCTTCAGTTGGAAAGGACCTTTAAAGGTCTTCTAGGCCATGAAACACATTTAGAGTGCCATTAAATGTTTAGCAGATTATTATTCTGCCAGTCATCTGTTTGGTTGTCTGGAAGAGAATGCGTTTCCTATACAGTCTTTATTAACTCTGCATAGATGCCCCAGATGCCCTAGAGCTCCTCAGTGGGATAAATACCTTCCAATGACCATCAGAATTAAGGTTATAATGGTTTGATAACCCAAAACTCCTTCTATAACTTGCAAAAAGATACTGGTATCTCTCCCAGAGATCAATTCATCTGCCCTTTCTTATGCAGTGCATTGTCCCTGGAGGTTATTACAAAGTGAGACCAGAGTGACTAATTAAGACTTCTACGCCTTTTAGATACCTAAAGTAGGGCAGATGAATCCCAAATATATATACCTAAATTAGAAGGCTAGTCTACATCGATTCTCATATAGGCAATGCAGAAAGATTGATTCCTCCAAAGAGATACTTGGAGCTGGCATCTAATTTAAGTGCTCTGTATATAGAATATCTTCTCATCCTTTGCTAATTACAGAGAAAACCTCGGGACTTTTACCCTCTCTGTCCTATTTTCTTTCATTTTAGGAGGCAATAAGAAAATAAAAATGTCAGCAGGATGCAGACTTATCAAAGAATAACAAGAGATGTGACTGTGTGGCTTGAATGTGGTATGAAGGAACTAAGGATGTAATCTGGTTTTGAATTATAAACTATACAATTTTAATATCTTTCTGTAATTTTCAGGATGTGATCCCTGAGCTGATAGAGCATTTGCAACATGAATAATATTTTTCTCTCTGATTTTGACCAAAATTTCCACCTCATGATTTGTTAAACATTTTGTTGAAGCTGATACACTGTTAAACAGTTATTGAGAAAATGGCATTTTCAGTCAAACAATGATATTATCAGAAAATAATCAAAAAAGAACAGCCAATAAGAGGAAATTGTAAACCATAATTTTGTAATTAACTTCTCTTGTAGATAATTTATTATTTAAAGATTGATGCAAGATTCTCTTAGATTTTAAAATAATGCAATAAACAAGTGAGATACATATTATATCTCAAATAAGTTGGCCCTGATCACTGTAATTCTTACATGTCTTTTATGTTTATAGAATAAATGCTTCTAATTCATGTAGAAGGAATATCTTCTAAAAGAAGTGTATGTGACAACTTTTTAGACGTACCACAACTGACCACAGAGATATAAAGTATAGAAAAACATCTTCATCAAAAGTGTTATCAAGCATTGGAACAGGTTGCCCAGGGAAGGTGTGGAGTCACCACTCCTGGAGGTAGTTATAAGAGGTGACACTTAGGGATGTGGCTTAGTGGTGGACTTGACAGAGCTAGGTTAATGACTTGTTCATCTTAGAGGTCTTTCCAACCTAAGTAATTCTATGATTCTATAAATTGAAAACGAAATCATAGAAGCGTTACTGCCTAATTCAGATTATACTTTTTGAAGGTGTCGTGGGGTGACTTTATAATGTGTATCCCCTATCGCTACCCTATGCCCACCAATCTTTTCTGTGTCTTTAAACGGAGCCTGAGAAGGACAGAAAACAAACTTTTCAAAGCAGTTGTTTCAAGGACACGGAGATACGCTCCTCTGTTTCTGCGGTACCCTTTTTTTTTTTTCGGCTCTTTTTTCTCCCAGCGAGAGACGGAGGGTTGAATTTCGTTTTCCTAAGATTTTTGGTTTTTTTTTTGCTCTTTTCTTCTCTTCTGGACTGTTTCAACAACATCTGAACACATCAGGAGAATTTTCCCGGAGGCCCGGGGGGGTGGCCCCTCGCCGACCAGCTCCGAGGAGGAGAGACCGCACCTACAGAGGACCTCTGAAATCTTCTCAGGTTTTCTCTCCACAGAGAGAGGGATCTCATTATTTAGCATTATTATTCCCCACCTGTGTGTTTGTTAAATAAATAGCTTGTTATCTCTTTCACTTTCCTTTGAGGAAAATTTTTCCCGAACCTGGGGGGGGTGGGGTGGTTGTGACCTGACTTCTATCAGAGGGTATTCTCCTCCAAATTTGTCCAAACTAGGACAGAAGGTTACACTAAATTCCAGTGCTTCTGGCTTCGAAAAAACCCCAAATATCGCAATGTATATTTTTCTTGTATGAAAAATATGTGCCTGAATTATTATTCAATTCTCTTTTTCCATTAACGTTCTAAATAATTTTACTATTGATTTTTTATTTACTGTTATTCCCAAATTTTATTCTACTTATTCAATATTAAAAGCATTCTACAATGCTGAGCTTATTAAAATGAAATACAAAATAGTAAAAGGGTTACTTGATATTTACTGAGTCTGAACATTTATGTAACTTGAAATATGAAACAAAAACTTTGGTATCACACTGGGATCTATTTCTGTTTCTGTCAGAATAGCTATAACATGGCAGTGAAACTTCAGCTTCTAAACCAAGTGTCTGCCAAAGCAAGATATTTAATTTGCATTCATGACACTAGAAAAGAGGAAATTAATTTGGCTGAATAAAATCAATACATATATAATGGCAAACAACAGTCGGAATAAATCTTACTATTTTTATACCTCCAGGGTGTAATCCAGACAGCTGTAATTAAGCACAGATCTCCTCTCCTAAGGGTTTTGAAAACAGGTAGAATGTATTAGAAACCTCCATTCATTTGCGGTTCAATCTGCTTTGTCTCAGGCACAAATAAACCTCTGCTGCTAAATATAAGAGGACTAGCAAAAGCAATCATTGTATTCCTGATTATTTCCAGAATTTAATTGCTATTTTTTGCCATGACTCTGTTTTACTTAATTTTTTCAAAAAAAAATCTGCAAAAGAGGGAGCAGCCACTAAGCAGGACAGACTCCAGCCTGATGTGCCTTTAGACCTCTGAGCTGGGGATTTGTTCCTAACACTGTTTATTTATGAGCACAGATATTGTGAATTTATACATAAATTGCATTTCAAAACACTCACACAGACCACAGCACATACATCAAAACACTTTGTAACAGCTCCCAGGGTCAGGGAGCAAAAAGAGTGGGCTGCTCTCTGAGAGTAGATGAGCTAAGGCTGTCCCAAGGTGTGAAGAAGAGTACCCTCACCAAGACATGCAGTCCCACAGACCCTGAGCAAGAGTCACTGAGCAAGTCTGGCCACACCAAACTCAATCAGCCAAAAGGTCAGATGGCCAGAAAAGTCCAGAACAATGAGACAGATCTGAGGATGAAGGCAAGAAATCAGGCCAGTGGGTCAAGAGCAAGACCAGAACCAAAACAACACATAGACAGACACAGGCATTTCTGCGACATAGTGTAGGCAAGGACAGGGCCTGAACTTGAATGAAGCTGAGAGGAGTAAGATTCTTCTCACAACATTTTCCCATAAAGCTTTCCTCATGGCAGTCTGCTTCCAGGCTGCACAGCAGCACCGGATCAGTGCTGGCTTGATCACTAGCAGCTGAGCCCCCAGTACAGAGCCCAGGGCTCTAACACTTGGTACTGAATTCTGCGGCTTGATACTGAGCTGAAACCAATGACAGCATAGAGGTGTCAGCTTTGGCTGCTCTTGCTTGCTTATGTGCCCAACAGCACTTGCAGCCACATGGCCTTAAAGCAAACCATGTAATATGGCTTTGATATACAAGTAGAATGTGGAAGCGATTTATGAATCTATGGGGCAACAAAGCTCCATGATTTTCATAGGAGAGTCTGTAACTAAAATAAGGTGAAACACATATTGACGCCTTGTGCATGCCTCATTGTCTCCTCTCAGAATGAAGGGAGACTAAAATTACTGGTTTAAGTGTAGACATCTGTTCCACTGATCATGGAGGATTAACCCACTTGCCCGCAGGGCAAAAACAGAGGAAGAAATAAGAAAAACCTTGTGGCTTGAGATGAAAGGGATAACACTTAAAATTTGCTGTCAGAGGCAAAACAGACTTGCTTGGAGGAAAATTAATTTAATTCATTGAAAATTAAAATAGATTTGAGTAGTGAGAAACAAAGATAAAAGATTAAAATACTTTCACTCCCACCTTTTCTCGAGCTCAGCTTCACTCCTTCATTTCCAACTCCTTTAAGCTGCCCACATCCCCAGCAGTGCTCCCCTCGCTGCCCTGCAGTGTTTGCCCTTTCTTAAGTACTTTTTAGCCAAAGTGCTATCTTGTCTGCTGGGCTCAGCCTTGCCCTGAGGTAGGTCCACTGTGTGCTGGAAGCATCTGTGTCTGGAATGGGGATTCCCCTTACAGAGGACACTCTTCAGCCCCACCTCTGCCAACACCTGAGCACCTGCACCTGCTACACTGCTATTTGTGTGTAGTCAATGAGTCCTATCTTGGCTCCCCAGCATACCAGACTCTGCAACAGCTTCTACAATAGCAGCAAGGTGGAGAATGCTGTGGTGTATGATAGTTGGGGAACCTCTATCCAGCAGATTTTTACACTGTTTAGCAGCTTGTCTCTTGAAGTTCAGATGAATATTCTGATTTGGTGCCACTCTGACAAATTGCCTAGGCTTATCCACCCAAAATCTTAAGTATAATGTGCTACTAAATAGAAAAATGATGTTTATTGCCTTAGAATAAGAATTTCTATGCATGCCTGGGAAACTTTCAAACTAAACAGAAAGTTATCTGATTAATTTTAATGTCCTCAAGGTAACACAGTGTAGAGAGGTAGACAGACTATTTCTACCTGGTACACAAATGAATAGATGGGATTTTGGTAAATTTATCTATATACATATATTCATGGAGATCTCAATAGACATCTTATTCAAGTTTGTAATAAATTTTAATATTCATGTAATAGTTATTTTAGATTATTAATATCTTATAATATTTCTATGTAGACTTAAATTAGCCTCTTACTTTGTGAAAAGAAGAGCATTGCTAAGTCATATGTGTAATAAGATTCCTTCTAATATGTGATTCACATTTGTGGAATTTTGCAAGATGTTCAGTGCCTCCATATGTTGTTGTGGCACCACGCCAGTTACAAGTAAGCTTTCTATACAGTGCAGAGTTTTCATAGCCACACTTTAAAAATAACCTCAGAGAGGAAAGATAAAACATAGAAATCTGACAGAGAATCTGTCAAATGTCAGCTAGGATTACGGTTGCACAGAACTTCCAAGAGATAACTAGAGGCCTTTTATCTGCTGATTGCATGGCTGACTATAATTTTCAAATCAAAAAGATGGTCCAAATCTGTCTGTCTATGAAAAATATTTTTATGGGTTTCCATAATCAAATTAAATTTAAAAAATGGTAATGCTATCTGGGGGAAAAAATAATACTTTTTGGCATTTGAATGGCAATGGGATGCACAGATAAAAACATATTTAAATATATGAATCACAGAACAACTAATATATCCAAAATCTCTATACTATCTTTTATCCCACAGGATTCTGTTTGCAGGGATTTTCACTATTCATAACATAAATATTCAACCAGTTTTCTTAGGAATATATTGCAATAAACAGAGCTGAAATTAAGTTTTGAATGTCTTGTTAATAGTCAGTTTAGTAATTGACCTTAAGATCTTAACAGTATGCTTCATTCAACTCTCAATTTTTTCATGAAAAGCTGTGCATGGTATTACAATCTGTAGGATCTGGAGAATGGTGTATGTACTATAAACACATGCTTGCAGTTTTCATTACATTTTATTAGCTCTGAGTTCTTATTTTGATCCTTTCAGGAAAAGCGAATGAAGTGGTGAACTCATTTAACATCAGTCCTGGTACAGAAGACTTCCTGCCGTGTAGCAGAAAAAAAAAGAATGAAAGAGGTTAACCCTCTAAAACTTTAAGGTATGTTTGTGTAGTGTGTTTTTTCAGGGTTTAAACCAATCAGAACCCGTTGTGCATGTAGCCACTCCAATCTCACTTCATAATCTACACTTACAGCACGAATTGGCTCACCTTCAATGCCACTAACTCATGCTCAAGGCTGTGGTTATGACCCACTGAACAGCTCCTCGTCTACTGGAACTGTGAGTAGATTAAACTTTATGTGCTAAAAGCATAGACAAAACAGATTCATATCTGCTGAAAAATTCATGGCTTTTTTATATACTGAGACTATTTTGTGAAAAGCATTAAAAATGTTATTCATTCATCTGATCAATGAATTGGGCTTTTTAGCTGGACTCAACCTGAATTTTTGAAAGAGTAATGTTCTTTCGGCTTTCTGGAGATAATTTCTATAGAGGACAAAATACTTTGAATTCTGCAGTAGAACAGGATACATTCAACATGTTGCCTAAAGATACCTTGGTTTGCTGTAGTGAGTTAACTCTGGCTGGCTGACAGGTTCTCACCAAGCTGCTCTGTCACTCCCCTTGTTCAGCTGCACAGCGGAAGAAAATATGATGAAAGGCTCGTGAGTCAAGATAAGGACAGCGAGAGAGATCACTCACTGATTAACATCCTGGGTAAAAGAGACTCAAATTGGGGAAAAATCAGTTTAATTTATTGTCAATCAAAGCACAGTAGGGTAATGAGCATTAAAACCAAATCCTAAAACACCTCCTCAGCCCTCCCTTCTTCCTGGGCTCAACTTCATTCCCAATTTCTCCCAATCAACGTGGAGGTACAAAGAATGGGAGTTATGGTCACTTCATTGCTGTCTCTGCTGTTCTTTCCTCCTCAGCCTTCTCTGCTGTTCCAGCATCAGGTTCCACACATGGGATACATTCCTTTATGAACTTCTCCAATGTGAGTCCTTCTCATGGGCTGCAGTGCTTCCTGAACTGCTCTAGTGCAGGTACTTTCCATAGGGTGCAGTACTTCAGGAACAGCCTCCTATAGCGTGGGGACCCTTGTGGGGCCACAGAACTTGCCAGAAAACCTGCTCCTCCGTGGGCTCCTCTCCACAGGATCACAGGTCCTGCCAGGAGCCTGCTCCAGCTCAGGTTCCCCACAGGGTCACAACATCTTTCAGCGCATATCCACCTGCTGTGGCAACCTTCTTAGGCTGCAGGTGGTTGTTTGCTCTAATGTGGACCTCCATGGCCTGCAGAGAGTCGACCTGCTTCATTATGGTCTTCATCAAGGGCTACAGGGCAGTCTCTGCTCTGGTGCCTGAAGTCTCTTCCCCTTCTTCTTCACTGCCCTTGATATCTGCAGAATTTTCTCTCACATATTCTCACGTCTCTGTCCTGGGTGCTGTTTTACTGCAGTTTTTTTGATGTGGGTTTTTTTTTTCCCCTCTTCTTAAATACGTTGTCCCAGAGGTGCTACCACCTGTTGCTGTAAGCGGCACAATCAGCGAGGAACGACACAAGTTCAGAAGCAATAATAACCCATTTATTTAATTATAAATTGATTTATATAACTTGGGTCGCCAGCATGGCATAAGGTCATTGGTCACCGACCATCTGCCTCCCGTACCGGTTGGCTAAAACCTTTCAGAATATTTTCCCAGACAATATCATAACAATACTACACAACAACTGCAGGTGCAAGATAGAGAAAGTTCTGCTTACAAAACTGTAGCACTGTTTTTCATAGTTTCTGTGAGAAACAGAGCTCTCACAGAGTGCAGCAGAAAGCTGGAAAATTTCTCTGCTAACACTTCTCAGTGTTCACAACCACCATCACTGATGGGCTCGACCTTGACCAGCAGCAGGTCTGTCTGGGAACTGGTTGGCATTGGCACTATTGGACCTGGGGGAAGCTTCTCACAGAAGCCACTCCTGTAGCCTCCCCATTACAAAATCTTGCCATGCAAAAGCAATACATTTGCTCAGAAGTTATTAAAGTTCTGAGGAGGATCTTAAACATATTTTCTGGATACTTTTCTTTTGAGATTTTCCTTCTAATTCCAACACTAGACAAATTTAATAATAAAACAAATATGAAATGTGTTCAAGATTTAATTGTACAGCAAGAGAAATTGCAAGATGGATGCTACCCCCTTAATATTTTACAGTAAAATCAAGCCATATATAATCAGATATCAATATTTTGATGTGAAAAGTCAATTATTTGAAGCTAGTTTCCCTTCCCTTAGCATGGAGAAAACTCCCAAATATGAAGGGAAATCAGAGATAAAGTCCAACTCTGAAAGAGTACTATGAAGATGGAGTACTGCTTTGCTGACATCCTGAAACAAAAAACCTAAAATTTTGTATTATTTTAGTTCTTTGGATTTTTTTTTTTTTTTTTTTTTTAAGAAGAGTTCAACATTCAGGTACTGCTGATATTCGCCAAATTTTTAAAAGCTGTACTCCAGTGTGGTGGGAGACTCTTCACCTGTGTTTCTACAGATAAAGTCCTAGAGTTGTCTAAATTTATTGGTAAAAACTATTGAAGGCTGATAAATGAACTGATGCTTAAAACCCTCATGCATTCATAAACCACGTAATTTCTCATTTAAATTTGGAGCTTATCTCATAGATACATCTAGAGAGCACAGCCACATAAAACACAGCATAAATTGATTGGTCTTGTCCTTCCTAAATAGGCTAATTTTCTTCCTGATTCCAAGTGTTAATTTGCACTGTGAAAGCTGTAATATGTATTCTGGAAAAGGAAGAAGACTAGAAGGTGCCACTCTTTTTTGATTGAATGTTTTTATTTATTTTTTAATGTATTAACAGTTAACAACTATTATTAAGTCTTTCTTGTACTTGTGTGTCCAAGACCTGGACACAGAACCCTTGATTTTTTCTCAGACTCCTAAAGTAATATCTCTTAACATGCAATGGTGTTCTAGGATGTTTCAATAAACACTGAATACATGTAAGGGGTCACTTGAATGCAGCCTTTCATCCCCTTTTGTAGCCATTTTATTTGAAGAGGCTGGCTCTAAAAGTAATTTTTCCTTTAATGACTACAAAAAAGGACGAAAACTACTGGCTCAGATGAAAATAGGATTAGCAGCAATGAATGGAAAAAGTCAAGAAGATGAGTTATTCTGAATAACTGAACAGCTTTGTAATTTTGAATGTTGTATTTCACTTTGAAATTTCAGAGAAATTGCAAGTTAACAAACTTGTAGAAGATTAAATCTGTGTTATGGTTTAAGCCATAGCTGCCAACTAAACACCACACAGCTGCTCAATCATTCCTCCACCACTGAGATGGGAGAGAAAATCAGAAGAGTAAAAGTAAGAAAATTCTTGGGTTGAGATAAAAGAGTTTAATAGGTAAAGCAAAAACCCTTCACAGAAGAAAAGAAAAGAAGTAATTTATTCACTCCTTCCCATCAGCAGGCAGGTGTTCTGCCATCGCCAGTAATCCAGGGTTCCATCACACATAATGTGACTTGGGAAGACAAATGCCATTATTCTGAATGTCCTCCCCTGCTTCTTCTTTCCCCAGCTTTATATATTGAGAATGTTGTCATATGGTCCAGGATAGATCCCTTTGGTCAGCTGGGGACTGTTGTCCTGGCTATGTCCCCTCCCAGCTTCCCATGTATCTCCAGCCTCCTTGCTGAGAGAGGTGGTGTGAGAAGCAGAAAAGGCCGTGATCCTGTGTAAATACTACTCAGCAATACCGAAACATCCCTATGTTATCAATGCTTCTTCCAGTACAAAACCAAAACACAGCCCCATACTAGCTATTCTGAAGATAACTGTACCCCTGTAGAAAAGCACCTGGATTACAATGCAGTCATTGGTCACAGCCAGCATGGCTTCATGAGGTGAAAGTCCTGCTTGTAGATCCTGATTTCATTCTACAGCAGGGTAACCCACTGAGGTGATCAAGGAAAGCCAGTTGATGTAGTATCTTTGGAATTCTGCAAAGCTTTCAATACTCACAGTTGTTGCTGTGAGCGGCACAAGTGGCAAGGAGCAATAATAACCCATTTATTTAATTATAAATTGATTTATATAACTTGGGTCACCAGCATGGCATAAGGTCATTGGTCACCGACCATCCGCCTCCCGTACCAGTTGGCTAAAACCTTTCAGAATATTTTCCCAGACAATATCATAACAATACTACACAACAACTGCAGGTGCAAGATAGAGAAAGTTCTGCTTACGAAACTGTAGCACTGTTTTTCATAGTTTCTGTGAGAAACAGAGCTCTCACAGAGTGCAGCAGAAAGCTGGAAAATTTCTCTGCTAACACCTTTCAGCGTTCACACACAGTCTCTCACAGTATCCTTCTGGACAAAATGTCTAGCACAGCTGAAATAACCATGTTATGCAATGGGTGAGCATCTGACTCGCAGGTTGGGCACCGAAGGTCACAGTAAATGGGACAACATCAAGCTGGTGTCCTGTAACTAATGGGGTTCCACAGGGCTCCATAATCAGCCCAGTTCTCTTCAAGATCTTCATTAATGACTTGGACACAGGACTTGGGGGAATGCTAAGTAAGTTTGCTGACAACATCAAATTGGGAGGAGCTTTTGACTCCCTCAAGGGCAGAGATGCCCTGCAGAGAGACCTTGACAAATCAGAGAGCTGGGCAATCACCAACCACATGACATTTAACAAGGGCAAGTGCTGGATTCTGCACCTGGGAAGAAGCAACCCAGGATGTGTGTATAGACCAGGGAACAAGAGGCTGGAGAGCAGCGTGTAGGAAAGGCACCTGGGAGTCCTGGTTAGTAACAGGTTGAACATGAGTCAGCAGTGCCCTGGCAGCCAGGAGGATCAACCCTGTCCTGGGGGGCATCAGGCACCACATTGCCAGCTGGGCAAGGGAGGGGATTGTCCTGCTCTGCTCTGCACTGGGGCAGCCTCACCTTGAATTTTGTGTGCAATTTTGGGTGCTACAATAAAAGAAAGACATTAAGCCATTAGAAGGCATCCAAATGAGGGCAATGAGAATAGTGAAGGGTCTGGAGGTGAACCTGTATGAGGAGTGGCTAAGGTGACTCGATCTGTTCAGCCTGGAAAACAGGAGACCGAGGGGAGACCTCATTGCAGTCTTTAGTATCCTGAAGAGGGGAAGTGGAGGGGCAGGCACCCATCTCTTCACTCTCACGACTAGTGACACGACCCAAGGGAATGGCCTGATGCTGAATCAGGGGAGGTTTAGAATGGATATCAAGAAAAGGCTTTTCACCCAACAGGGAGACTGAGCATTGGTGGCTCAATTAGGCTCATTCACAGTGTAACTCTAACTATTCAAATCTAGGTGAGAAGTGAAGTGGGCCCAAAATTTTATGCTGTTTTACACCAAAATTCAACTAATACATATACCTGAGATTGAGATTTTGCCAAGATCATTTGGATGCTACCCAAGCTTAAAGATCTTCCTGAGCCTCTTCTTAAAATATATGGTGGTATACATGTATTTGCTATAAACACTGAAGAAGGCTTCTTTTAGAATTTTATACATTCAGGAAATGTGACTCCTCGGTTGTTTGTGCCCCTTTTGACCTGTACTAGTGTAGTAAGGTCATCTTCTTCCAAATCCACCGGCTGCAAATTGTTCTGGAGATTGCTCCAATCAGATCCTTTGCACTAGTCAGCAAACTCAAACTGAATAAAGAAAAGCTGCAATTATCTTCTTAGTTAAAAGGGCTCCCAACATGCATACAATCCATAATAGATTAACTCCAATACCAAAGTTGAGTAACTGTAGCAGGATAGTATTATGAGAACCTCCATTACCAGAAAGTCACTGGGGTTTTTTTACTATGTGAGTTTGGACAAAAGAATTTTTTTCTTGCACATTGACTAGGAATTTCTCTATGGAACATCCTCCTGTGAGGATATTGCCTCTTACTATAATAAAGAAGGAGTACAGGAGAAATAAAAAGTAATTACTAATGCTATAGGAAAAAATTCATGATCTGTCATTTAAATATCTCTGTTCTCAAAAAGGCAGCTGAGAAGAGAGTGCTCATGTTATTACACTTGCGGTAAAGTGGTTTGCAATGGATTGTATTCAGCTCAGAAAAATTCCTCTCTGAAAAACAATATAAATGAAATATTACATTTTCTGTAAGTTTATTTAGACATTACTACAACCATCCTCTATCTCCAGAGAACTCTGAAACAAAGAAATCTGTCAGACTGAGATAAGCATCAAGCTTTATATGGAATGTAATCTCCTCTTAATAAATATAAAAGATACATCCAAAATAATATTTGTCTAGGATTTGCCCAGTATGACACGATCATAAAGTCCATTAAGAGACTCTCTAAGCCCTTTCAAAACACCATAGATATAAAAAGCCTGGCTATAAAGTAATTTAAGTTGCACACTGAGCAAATATATCTAGGAATGCTAAGCCTGAATTATGATTATGGTAATTCTGGGGAATTGTAAAGAAGCAGTGCCAGCAATGACAGCAATGGCAGCATGAGGGCATCACAAGATCATAGATATATAGTCAGCTGTCATTAAATCCGCTTGCAAGCCCATGTTCAAATATTCATATAAAAATAGCATGCCTTTATTGCATAATTGCTATCAGAGTCCATTATTTTGTAGAAAAAAAAAATGTTACTGATCCATTCTTTTACTTCATTTTTTCAGAAAGCAAATTACAGATAATCTAACCTATCGACACTTAAGAAACAGAGATAATGTAATTTTATTTACTAGTACCTTATGATTGTTTGCTACATCTATAGTGGAAATTTGCTTTGAGTTGTTTGAGGAAATACATTTTCATTCACAAGGCCTTTCAAACCTTAAGCAACGTAAGGCTACTTTTTCTTATAAAATCTCAAAGTATTATCCTTACCAGAGATCTGTTTCTTAGACAGAAACATCTTGACTGTAGCACAGATTATTAAATATAAAAATAATAATAAAGGCCTATAATTTTGTCCTTTGGATATGAAAGAAGCTATTTTCAGTTTCTGTCTGGAACAGGAAAGTAGAAATATTATCTAAATAATACAAGACTAAACCTAGCTGTCACAGTATCCAATTTCTAGTAGTATCTGGTAATGAATACTTTGAAAAGAAAACAGGACTTTGAACATAGGAATAGTATATGGACTTATTTCTCCAAATCATCTCCCAACTTTCAACTGTTGAATAAGTATCTTCTAGGCTGGAAGCAAGATGTTTGTCTCTGACCACACAGATTTTCTTTCCACTGCATGCTGAATCCCTAAGGTTTATTGTCATCCAAGTGGCAAGTTACACAGGTTAATAACATTTTGTATGAAGATTTTAAGGGCTAGTATATTATATTAAAGTAAAACAGGAACCAAGGAAAAGCAGCCAACCTAAAAATGGCTCAGGACTCCCTACTTGCAGTTTTGAGATGACCATGCTCTATTATGATTAAGATTGTTATTGATTGAACACCTGCTTCCCTGCCCAAAGAATTAATTCAGGGAAGAGCTGAATTAATTCCTTGTTTTACTTTACTCGTGAATGTGGCTTTTGCTTTTCTTATTAAATTGTCTTCATCTCAACCCATGGGTTTTCTAGCATGTAGACTTCTGATTTTCTCCCCAGTCCCACTGTTGGGGAAATTAGCAAGTGCCTGTGTGGGGCTTGAAATAATGGCTGGGATTAAACCACGAAGCATCAGAAATAAAACAGGCAAAATACATCTTTCCACAATAAAAGGATTCTCTAGGAATACAGGAAACCTTGCTAAAATTATTCTTCTTGCTTTTACTGAGAGTCAGGGTGCATAGCATCAACTCCTAAGTTCTCGGGAATTTCCATCTTAATGACTGGAAAATGAGCTGACCACTCATTGCAGTTCCTTATATCTCTGAGGACAAATGAAACAAAGTTTCTCTGTCCTGGTGCTCTCAAATTTTCATCTTCATGATTTCATGCTTTGGGGATATTACATTCCTTTTATTCAGACTTCATATTCAGACTTCCACTTAATAACTAACATACTTTGCATGAAGCATTGCATGCATTTTAGGGAATTGTTACCATACCAGAAAAAAAAAAAAATGTAAAGAAGCCTAGTAACATTTAGTTTATTTGTCTCTCTGCAACACTCCATTTATTGGAAAATGCAACCTCACAACTACAGGAGCAAGGCAACAAAGCATCTCTGAAAGTTCAAGCTAAATGCCAAGACATTGCATGAAACTTTGGAGCAGGGTACTTGAATAATGTTACTCAAATTGTAATAATGTTCTTTATCACCTAAGTTAAAGAATCAAGGTTTTAAAAATTCTATTAGTGGAAAGAATTTTCTGACAAGAAGACAGAAATCCTCCCAAAAATCAAAGCCAGACAATCAGTTTAGCCAAATAACTGCAATATTGTGATTCTAACATCACTCACTACCAGAGATACGGTAGCTTAAAAGTGAATTTACACAGAAAAAAAGTCATGTCTCTTGGCAGGAACCTTTGCTTGATGGGCAATATCTAGAAATGCAGATTTTAGTATGTTCCAGGAGTATGTTTTATATGTTCCAGAACACTCTCCCCCATGGCCCCTGCTAAGGAATTAAGATATTATCAGTAAATTATAAAAGACTTTTGCATGCCTGTAGATTCCAGATAGTGTATCCAAGATGGCTTTTATTGCTAGCATTTCATAACTTATAAACACATAACTTTTTCTTTTTTCCCTAAAATGGAACAAATATAAAAATCATTAATTCAACTCTCAAAAAATGAGCCTTCTTTACAAGAAACAGGTAAGTCTTGGGGAATGGGTACTAGATTCTCTAGGGACATAATAAAGAGTCAACAAAACGAAGTAGGGAATTTATTTTTCTTACATGAAAGCACTTTTTTATACAATATCTTCATTGATTTGCTGATTTCAAACCTGTTTTGAGAACATATGGGGGTTTTCGTCATATTTTGCTGTTGATTAAGATGTTCTAGTATTATGGTTTTGTATTTGAACTTGTAACTGTGAGTCAAAGTATGGGCTTGGCTCTTACTGAGGTAAGCATGCAGTCAAAAAATGGTTCAGTAAACAGACATGCAACTGGGAATTCAAAAATGGGCATTTGAAGATAAACTTAAAAAGTTTATTCAATGTTATTGAATTAGTTGATATAATAATAATAGTGAGTTTTAAACATTGCCCTTCTTTAACAAACATAAGCACACATTCACGCATACTCATACACAGGCAGACACAATTACATAAAGTCAATTTACTAAATTTATGTAGGCAATTCTGCTTCATTAAATTTTTTACAAAACAAATTAAAAATAAATTGTATGGACATGTTTATTTGAAAGTAGAAGCCTTCTATATCACTTAGCATTAACATATTATTGTAACAGGAACCATGCAGAGAGTAACAGATATTTTGTGGAAAGCTCTAATTGAAATGACCATCTCTGACTGGTTGGACTAGGATTGAAAAATCATGTTACTGAATATTTCTGCCAAGGTACATAGGAGAGGTATGTAATCATCCATCCATAGCTCCCTCTGAAAGCTCAGCTGGTGGAGCAGATGGTAGAAGCATGGCCTGCAGGAATCCCTAAGTCTCTGGTTCAGTTCCAAATTGAAGGAAGTCCTTGTTTTTCATCCAAAGCAACCAGGACTAGCTCGAGAAGTGGGCCCATGGGAATCTCATGAGGTTTAACAAGACCAAGTACAAGGTGCTGCACCTGGGTCGGGGCAATCCCTGGTATCGACACAGGCTGGGGGATGGACAGATTGAGAGCAGCCCTGCTGAGAAGGACTTGGGGGTGCTGGTGGGTGAGAGGCTGGACATGACCCAGCCATGTGCACTCACAGCCCCGAGAGCCAAACGTGTCCTGGGCTGCATCCAAAGCAGTGTGGCCCGCAGGGCAAGGAAGAGGATTCTGCCCCTCTACTCTGCTCTGGTGAGACCCCACCTGGAACACTGCATCCAGCTCTGGGGTCTCCAGCACAGGAAGGAGACTGATCTTTTGGAGCAAGTCTAGAGGAGGCCACCAAGACGATTAGACAGATGGAACACCTCTCCTATGAAAACAGGCTGAGAGAGTTGGGGTTGTTCAGACTGGAGAAGAGATGGCTCGAGGTGATGTAATTGCAGCCTACCATACCTGAAAGGAGCCTACAAGAAAATTAGAGAGACTTTTTGCAAGGGCATCTAGGACAAGGGGAAATGGCTTCAAACTGAAAGAGAGTAGGTTTAGATTAGATATTAGGAAAAAATTCTTTACTGTGAGGATGGTGAGGCACGGGAACAGCTTGCCCAGAGAAGTTGTGGATGCCCCATCCCTGTGAATGATCAAGCGCAGGCTGGGTGGAGCTCTGAGCAACCTGGTCTAATGAAAGGTGTCCCTGCCCATGGCAGGGGTGTTGGAATGAGATTATCTCTAAGATCCCTTCCAACCCAAGCCATTCTGACATTCTGTGATCCTATGATCTTTGCTCTATATCCTTTTAACATTCCTTTAGGGCATATATAGTGTGTTTTGATGATTCTAAGTTGTCTCAGTGCAGTACCATTTGAACCTGTGCAGAGTAGTAGGAGTGGATGCTAACCTGTAGGATTCATCAGACTTGACAGGCTCTCGGCGATGTTGCCAATGTAAATTCCTAGCAAGTTATAGACTTATGTCTGTAATTTCCCAGTCTGTAACTCTGACTACATCCTTCCCAGTCTATGACTTCTGCTCCTGTAATCTCCACATTATTGGTTTAAACATTAGTTTATACAGAGTTGTATACATTATTGCAGCTATGGTTCCAAGGACAAGAATTTTCCACAAATACTAAGGAGCATGTTTCATATGTATGCTATAATGCCTTTTACTCAGATCCCTCTCATTCTGACAATGTCAGCAAAGTCCATTTCAATTTTAGACTCTCTTCTCTCTTGAACAATTTCTAAAAGCTTGCTTATCAGTTTTGGTGTCAACCACAAGGTCTGCAGAGAAATTTCCTTAATTTACTCTTTAATTTATATACAGAAAATTCTATTACATTCAAACCAGGATCTACGTACCTGAATACTAAGCAGGAATAAAAGTTTCTTATACTAAAATAAGTTGGGATGAAATCAAGCAGGAGAAAATTAAAAAGGGCAGAAGATTCTGTCAGATCTGCTACGTTGTGAAAAAATACTAAATAATTTACGGAAAATTTTCACTGTTTTTTAATCCAGTCTTCTATTGAAAATTGCAAAATATTTAGATCCTAATCCTCAAAGGCGTTCAACAGAGATAAAGTTTATTCAAATTCAAAATGTGCAACACTGACACTTCTGGATGATAGATGAGATACCTTTGCAGGATTTCCCAACTTTTATCTTCTGGTGGTCAGATTCTACTTCTTTTATTTTACAGGACACAACAAAGAACAATATATAGCACAATTGTGGACATCACAAAACTTTGCAAAAAGAGATGTTATTTTAATAGTTTTCCTTATATATTATTAAGTGTATTATCACTGCAATGCTCTGGGATGTTTCTTTTATTAGAGTTTATTAAACATTTCAGGTAATAGAAAGGAGGAAAAAGGATATGTAAGATGGATTCAGATCACCACTAAATTTTGCCTTCACTGGAACTGTTATCAATGTTTTGCAAGCTTGAAATTTATTTAAACGTTAGTTTTTGTCATCTGAAAAGTTTGAAGTAGGCTTTTCAGTGGAATCTTCTGAAGTTTAATGCTAAATAGACATTTTTCTCAAGATAGAATTACAGTAAATGCTATTTCATTTTTAATACAAGTATCACAATTCATATTCAACTACCATTTCACAGTTTAGTAAATTGCCAAATTGAAAAGGGATATGTCATAAATAGAAACATTATGAATTCTGAAAGTTCTGAAATGTCATTTTGTATGAGGAAGTTAGCAGTCAAAAGTAAAAACTGTGCTTTAAGCCAACTACCTTTCTTGAAAAAAAGAAATGTTTAAAACTACAAGTTTCCTTTTATGTAAATATAATAACTGTTCTTTGTTTTCTAAATTCATCAAGTTTAGAATTTTCATTTTACCATTACATTCCTAAAATAGAGCTGCTAAAAGTATTTTTAGTGTTAGTAAAGCTAAGTGTTGTTTGAGAGTTTTGAAATATGCATGTATCTCTTCAGTTCTTTATTGCTGCAGCAGTAGAACTTGCTTTGGTGGACCCAGCAGTCTGAACACAGATAAAATGACAGTAACATCAGTTCCAACTTACTAGATAGTTCCTTCTTAGTTACTGACATAAAAGAAATACTCTCTGCAGGTCTATTTTCAGATATACTGCTCATAAGAGAGAGTGATTTCAACCTATGGAGGAAATGACTGACAGATGGCATTGTTTCTTTTTTTTATAAACACGGTTGCAATGGAGCTGAAGTCTAAAAGACCTTTTGTCAATAATAGAATAAGGAGTGTGAAAAGCAGCCTGCACTGCTTCTAACAACTCTGAAGACATTTAACACATGCTCCACAAGTTTTTTCCTTGCTTAAAAATGCGACTTTCCAGGGAAAATAAAAAAGGTTATCAACACAAATGAACTACACCATAAAGAATAAAGAAATGTGTTGTGAATTACAAGAAAGGTCAATTTGGGTTTCCAGCAACACAGACTTTATTAACAGACCAAGATTTTTTTTTTTTCTTTTTTTTTAAAGGAAAAGGGGAAAATAGATTCAGCACTTTTTTCAACTAGATATAAGAAATAAGTTTTCATACTGAGCAATGTCAGTGAAGCCCTGGACTGCCCATCAGTGCATTAGCAGTAAATATTGAGCCTTTCTACTACCTTTGATACGCATGTATAAGAAAGTGTCCTTGGAGTTTAATGTTAATTTCCAGATTACTCTAAGAGGACTCTTCACCAGACTGTTCTGATGGTGCTGTTGAACTTTAAAATCTTTAGCATGTAGCCATTAAGTATTCTGCAAATGCTTTCCACACCTGATGTACTCTTACAAGCTGCCAGGATTTAGCAATTGACCTGTGATGGATGAAGTGAGAAAAGCAAAAGCAGTCTGTAGAGTACTAGCGTCTAAACCCTTGCTCCGAGTCTGACTGACTTCTATGAGCCATGTTGAAGTTTTATATCTGACCATAGAAAAAGGGTATTGCTTTGTCTCTATCACAAACTCAGCAAAGTCCTTCACATTTAAAGTGTGAAACCTGGCTTATGAAGTCACGGTACTACAAGCAGCTTCTACTCAAAAGGGTGTGGGTTTTTTTTTCTTATCCCCCTCCTTTCCCTTCCCCCCCTCCCCCCCCCACCCCAGTGTGAGCATTTTCAGG
>VZTI01000708.1:182450-267216 GCA_013397865.1 Struthidea cinerea | reverse complement strand
CCCAGTGTGAGCATTTTCAGGGAATTTTAGTGATAGAACTTAGGTATGTGAGGTGTGCTTCTTGAGGTAGTATCAAGGGTGTAGAATCATCTCAACTTTTATACCTGGTCATGCATAGTAAAATAATCCTGTTTTTTCAGGAACTGCAGGAACTTCAGTATTTTAACTGTTTAGCTGGTTTTAGTTGTTCACTCAAATCAGTGTGTTCTCACTGGACAAGATCAGAATAAACTAGTTTTCAGCTGAAATCATTCACATTTGCTATGTATATTGAGTATGCATGAGTTTGTTCATATTTTCAAAAGCTGTTCCGCAGTCTTGCTAACTACTTGTTTTAGTCATTCAATGTGGAAAAAAATTATATACGTTAGCAGCAAATATCCTTAATTACTAATTCTCTTAAATATGTTTGATTTCTGGCTTAGATACTGCAGTGTTTGTTAGTTATCATATTCATTTCAGTAAATAGAGACAAGAGCTCAGTTGATACTTAGATATAACTCTCTCACTGATTTCCTGGAAATATTCTTATATTTCTATAAAGAACTGTGCTGAACCATCAAATTCAGACATCTAAACTTCGACATGTTTTATATATTGTCTTTTAAGCATATTTATTTTCAGATATGTATAGTTACAGTGACTTCCTGGGGGCAATCTGCCCCATGAAATTTGGTGTTGATTTGTTATATAAAAAAATTCATCTGACCTGAGAGTTACCTTAGGGTAGTCCTCAGCCATGGCAGATAACTTTGTAAATATTTTCCATCACCTAGTTTACCTGTCAAAAGAGGATAATGAATTAAGTTTTGCTTAGAGGGACTGAAAAATAATTACAGAGTTTCAAAGTAATGCAGTTTCCAACTCTTAATTTATGGCATGGTACCAGTTAGACTTTAGGGAAGCTATGCTGCGTTTCTGCTGACTGAAGAAAGTGACAGGAAGAACTCTTTGAGAGAGCTATTCATGCCCACACTGTTGGCTGTAAGATGTCATAGCTTTGATTCAAATTTCCACACTATTAGATGCACAGTACAAACCTATAGTGCACACAGATTTTGTACAAATCCCATTTACTTCTGTCACTTCCGTGTCTCTCAGAGATCCACTGGCACGTGACAAATGGTGACAAAGTCAAATTGTACGTGCAACAGAGTCAGATCCCATTTATCATGTCATTTAGTCCACTGTGACGAGGACTGGGTTTGTTCTGTTTCTTCTTAATTATGGGAATATAACCTCTCTTTGATATCACAGAAGTCAGATAGGTTTTACCAGAATTTAAGCCTGAGCTTGAGCTGGCACTAAAGGCAGCTGTAGCTTACCTATCATATTGGACATTTCAACAGCCCTTGTGAAATGCCTCCAGGATTTTAAAAGTTTAATAAATCATGTGAAAGAAGCATGGAGCTCCTATCAGCTGATTTAGTCTGCTCCTCTGTTCTCTTCCCAGCTTAGGATCAAATATAATTAATAGCTAAGGTTCTTACTTATTCATAAAGCCTTGGGGTTAGAGGGAGGATCCTGAAAGGGGTATTACAGGAAGTGTTTTCTTCATATTTATCGAAGAGTTTAAGTTAATATAGGAAATCCAACAAGAACTCAGTCTTATTATTGAAACCATGACTGATACATTCACATCCTGTGTAAACATTTTTCCTCTTAATTCTGTATTTTTTCTTTTTTTTCTATTATATGAAAAACAATATTTTGTTCCATTTTTAATATAATAAACAAGTAAATTGATTTCTTCCTTTTTCCCCTTCTCTTTTTTAACCCAATATTAATGGTTTTATATGAATGGACATCTTGAAAATGAATCTACAAAGAGGAACCATTTTTTCATTAATTTAAATTTAAATTTATTATCTTATTTCCATGGATTTCATTACACTTTGTTCTGTCTGAAACTAAATTCTCTATACAGATTCAGAGTATGCTTATTTTTCACATAAGACCATATTTTATACGATAGGACATCAAAGAGGTTATGATTGAGTGTGACATTGATTGAGTGTGTCTTGGGGTGACTTTATAATGTGTATCCCCTATTGCTACCCTATGCCCACCAATCTTTTCTGTGTCTTTAAACTGAGCCTGAGAAGGACAGAAAACAAAAAACGTTTCAAAGCAGTTGTTTCAAAGACACGGAGATACACTCCTCTGTTTCTGCGGTACCCTTGGTTTTTTTTTTTCGGCTCTTTTTTCTCCCAGCGAGAGACGGAGGGTTGAATTTCGTTTTCCTAGGATTTTGGGGTTTTTTTTGTTCTTTTCTTCTCTTCTGGACTGTTTCAACAACATCTGAACACATCAGGAGAATTTTCCCGGAGGCCCGGGGGGGTGGCCCCTCGCCGACCAGCTCCAAGGAGGAGAGAGACCGCACCTACAGAAGACCTCTGAAATCTTCTCANNNNGTGGTTGCAACCTGACTTCTATCAGAGGATATTCTCCTCCAAATTTGTCCAAACTAGGACAAGTGTAAGCCTGTAATTTCATTAAAAAAACAAAACAAAACAAAACAAAACAAACCTTTATTAAACCTAAAATTAAAGCTACAGCATCAGGAAAGTTTTATGAATTTTGACCTTTTTTCACACTGAGAATTCCCCTACAAACTTTTAAAGCTACAGCATCAGGAAAGTTTTATGAATTTTGACCTTTTTTCACACTGAGAATTCCCCTACAAACTTAAAAGGGATCAAACTTACATATTGAGAAGGAAAAATGAAAAAAGATTTGTAAGAAGAGTAAAGAGTCTTTAAAACAAAACGATTAGTTTCTAACCATCTCTAGTGTCGCTTTATCAGCAGGATCTGCTGTACTAAAAGAATGAAATAAAATAATCTTGTAACGGCAAACATGTAAAATCTCCTTTAATCACATATTTAAATAATAAATC
This sequence comes from Struthidea cinerea, assembly GCA_013397865.1. NCBI lineage: Eukaryota > Metazoa > Chordata > Aves > Passeriformes > Corcoracidae > Struthidea > Struthidea cinerea. The sequence goes on along the minus strand of VZTI01000708.1, from coordinate 264,317 downwards.
TGACTACAACTCCAGCAATAAAAATGAATCTTTTGCTTGTTGCAAGCATACCTTTAATATAACACCGATTTTTTCCCCAAATATGCCTCTCAATGGTAATTTCAGAAATAAAATAAAATTGCAAAAAAGTTTACAGCTGAGATGTTCACAACCCATATCTAATAGTCTGTCATGGGAATAATTACCCGTAATGGGTATCCAAGGGATATAATTGTCTGCTGCTGTGAATTAGGAGTGCCACAGGTGGTGTTAATCACTTGGAATGTATCAGAGTAGAACAGCAGCCAGAGATGGAGCCTGCTTAAGCTTGATTTGTGGAACCATTGTTTCTGGACACTTCAGACATAAATTGAGAGCATGGTAGTAATAATGCACACTCAAGTAGTTACACTGAAACAAAGGGACATAAATATAAATAAAAAGCGGGGGAAAATTTCGTTCCTTAGCAAAGGTTACAGTAATGGTCATGAGCAAAGTTGTTCTATGTTGTGGAACTTGCATTTGTTGATTGGGAACACACAGCAAAAAGAAGGTCAGCAGCTGCTTTTATTGCTTGAACCTGCCTGGTACATATCAGCAAAAGAGCTTTCATCAATTAGGTACTCCAGAATTTTCCCTTTTATAGAATCCCATAATCACTGATATTGGAAAATGCTTATGAGGTCATCAAATTCTGTGTTGTACGACTTATGTAGATATATCCAAGTATATTGCTTTCTTTGATGAGGAATATAAAACTTCCTTCAAATATGATATTGATTTATTACAATGTTACCATCTGAGTTTAAGAGCACATCATCAATAGCTTCTCAGAAATGTCATGGACACCAAAGAAAATGAACTGACTTTAATTTATGTGAAATATGTGAGGATACAGTAACTAAATAAGTGTGATGATACCTGGATCTCCTCAGAGCAAAGCCAATGCTTTGACTGGATATCTGTAGATAAATTAGAGATAGAATAACTGAGTCTGTGAATGATACCATATTTCTTTGAAGATGGTAATAAAATTCAAAATTTAATTACTCTAATCTTTTAAAGCAATTAGTCTGTAAGCCCTCTACAAACTCAAATAACACAACCAGTTGTCCCTCTAAGATATGAGGGAGTGGATGGTTGGTCAAATATCACTGTGCAACATTAATTCTAAAAGTCAAAACAGCCAACGTCTTTATTTAGAAGCCCATTTGTATTTCAGAGCGCATAGTTTTATATACCCATTAGAGAGAGAAAACCAAGTTATAATTGTGACTTTTACAATTTAAAAGATCATACCTAGGAATTAACAAGTTCCAGCTATGCAAGTGTCTTAAAGAGAAAGGTACAGAATGACGTTAGACATCAAGTTTGATGTTTCAAGTTAATCAAGGTTTTGGGGAGTGTTTTGTTGTTAGGGTTTTTTAAAGTCATCTAGTTTACTACATTCTAAACTGCTGAACTATAATTTATAAGAATTAGCACACATCAATAAGCCCTGCAGCTTCTTCTTTCTCAAAATGTATAACTCCATGGGCTAATTACAGTTTGATAGCAATCCATGAAAATTATAAATATTATTATCCTATGTTTGTACATAAGCTATCAACACACAGACAGGATTAGGAGGAACCATCTGAACATCATCACGAAAAAGAAACAGATACTTCAGCTTTTGCAGTTCCATATTGTAACCCCTAGATTGTACTTGTCCTCCAGCATATTTCTCACAAATTTTCAGTTTGTCAGACACAAAAAAATGAGGGAAAAGAAAGTGAAAATGAATCATCATGGCAAATAATCCACTAGGAATATCACTATAAGCATTTTTTTTCAAGATCAGAACTGTTGCTGACAACTACAGCTCAGCAGGACAATACCATACTGTGTCATATAAATATGTGTTACAGAAAGATGGTTTTTTCCCTCTCTGTGTGACTTTTTGTAATTATTCACATTTTTAAAAGTATTTGCAGGAAAGGTGTTTTATTCTATGTTTTATTTCAAATGTTTCTGTAAAATGACAAGAATTGGTGCTCTGTGTAAGGCTTTCAAACATAAAACACTTACCTGCAACACCAAATGTTTCTCCTAAGCTAACAACCAAGAATTAACACACCACTACCCATACATGAAACCATTTTAATATGTAAATTTAATAAAAGATAGTAAGACACAGTCTGCCAGAATCCTGTGAGTGCGGTGAATAATGCAGTGGATTAATACACAACACTCTGTTGGAAAGCTTGTCAGTTTACCTTACAGCACTGCCAAAACTGTATTTTGTAGGAGATGTTGTGGTGGGTTGACCCTGGCTGGACACCAGATGCCCACCAAAGCCATTCTATTACCGCCCTGTTAAGCTAGATCATGTAGAAAAAAATATAATGAAAGGCTTACGGGTTGAGATAAGCACAGGGAGAGGTCACTCACCAATTACCATCATGGACAAAACAGACTTGACTTGAGGAAAATTAATTTATTACAAATCAAATTAGAGTCCAGTCATCATCACATTCTCTGAGAGTTTAATTCTGTCACATGAATTGAATTATGTATATGGTTGCATGTATGGGTAGCAGTAACAGTGTAATTTTCAGTATGTCTTTAGAAGGATTTAAGATTTTGCCTTTGAATTTGGACTTAATTTCCCTCTCTGTCACTCATTTCAATCATACTTACTTCCCAAATGATCATCATCTCTCTGTTTAAATATGTTGAAAAGTGCCAAAACACAATTTTTTTTCCTAGAATTGCCTAGATATTTTTTCTTGTAATAAGATTTATGACATGTTGCTGTTACGTCCGAGGCGCATAAAGAAAATGACACAGAGTCCAGGCTCATGAACAAGTGGAAGCCGAAGCTTTTCTTTTATAATTTTCTGACTGCTATATGGGATCGATCGCAAAAAGTGTGTTGAGTGGCAATAGGCAATTGGTTCCCTTGAGAGGATTGGCCAAGTCTTAAGACACCTATTCCATAATATTTTCAAAGTCAAAGCCATAACAGTCTTGCAAAACAGCCTGCAGGTGCAAGAAGTTTATGAAACTGTGACCTTGTTTAAAATAGTTTACATAGGAAAGACAGTCTTCTCACAGAATATTGAGAAAAGGCTGAAGAATTTCTCTGCTTCTAGCTTTTTAGCACCTACAATGACACAAACTCTATAAATTTGTTTGTATGCTGTGTAGGCAATAAAACAAAAGTAACAGGGAAGTTTTGAGAGGAAAAGATTGTTGGTTTTATTGGTCTTGTCAGCAGCAATCTGTAATCACCTCTTGATTCTTCAGATCAAGACTGGACATTTTGTAAAATGTGCCATATCTGAAATACAACTAAAGTGCTCAATAAATAGGTTATTGTGTGCAAATCTGCAGCCTGTATTAAGCAGCAGGCTGGTCTAGATAGTAATAAGGATACTTTCTCTCCATAATTCTGTCAGTCTGTCAATGTGACCTTTTACCATCATACAAAAACAATTCACTGATGGAACTAAAATGACGTGAATGGAAAGGTATTAGGAGACCAGAAAATGCAACAGAAAATATGTAGGTGTTATGATTATGTCAGAAATTGCAACCTTTTACATATAAAATATATATGTATGAATCAGATACAGCAAGAATTTATTCTTTTTCAGAGTTGAAAATCTCACACAATAACTGAAGTATATGTAAATATATGTAACATTTTCATCCAGTAATCTTTATATGTTGGAGCTGTGTACTTGAAACTTATAGCACAGATAAATTTCTGGCTGCTATAGCTTGACACGGTACCACTCCTAGAAGTTTCAATAAATTCCCTTGATATTTAAGTATATTTTTCCATGGATTTATCTCATCCTATACTTTTGCATCCAGACTGGTTATGGGGAGTCATTCATCATCTTTAGATATATATCTACTTTTCTCAAACCTGCCTGCAACAATCTCTGAGCCATGGCAAACCAGAAAAGATGTGCCACATTTATTGATAATGTGATATTTTAAACAAGTGAAAACTCTATGTGTGGAAAATTAAAAATATTATATCATGAACATGTTTGAAGCAAAGATCATTAAGGTAGAAAACTGTGAAATACACTAATTAGAGGATAGAAAAAAAAATGACAGCGATATTGAGTATGAAGAAACAAATGCATGGGGTCCCTGCACAGGTCTCTCTTAGTAACATGTAACAGGATAACAAGAGCTGGTAAAGAGAATGGAAATGTAAACAGTGTGTGATAAGAGCATGGCCAAAACTGTCAGAGAGAGCATTTGCCTAAAACTGATAGTCCTGAAGAGGAAGATGACCTTCAGTAGGACTAAAGTAAGAAGGCAAATTAAAAAACAAATTATAATGCTAAACCAGTCATCTTGAAAAAAAGTATATTGAGAGAACATACATTTGTGAAAATGGGGACAGGTGGTGAGAGGAAGCAGTAGCCACTGCAGTGGGGTGGCCCCTGATTGCAATTTCCCCAAGGCACACCTGCCCTGCCTAGTCTGGGTGGCACAACCTCCCATGGAGTGCCAGGAGCAGCCTGCACCCAGCACTGGTCTTTCTGGAAGTGTGTGGGTAGCATGCATGGGACCACGGTCCTTGGGGTGCGGACAAGGAGGTTACACAAATCTGGGATACCAACCCACAACCCACATGGCGGGACAGGGAAGCTGAGCTTGTAGCTGTGTGTGTGTGTTGAAGAGAGTTAGAGCTTCTTCAGAGTAGTCGTAGAAGGGTGGTTAGAAAGTTGTTGGAGTTATTTTATTTGTCCAGTGTCCAGTTCTATGCTTCATCTGCTTTGTTGCTGCTATTGATCCTGAACATATGGCTCCTGAGAGCTGGTTAGTCATATGTCATTAATTAATCAGTAAAAAGCTTTCAGATTTGACTTAAACTAAAAATGAGTGATACTTTTTCCTACTGTTTATCTTCATACTAATATATTAATTCTTATTGAAGCTATATTGTATGGTTAGTTGCTAAAGGTAGATACAATACTTTGTCAATATACAAAATATATGGCAACCTGCATTTGATTCAGGCTCTAGCCATACCACTTTTTGGCTGGTGGCATTGTCTGAAGCAGATGTCCAAAATTAGTGGTCTGGTTTTGAGAACTTGCACGCACTTGCAGTGTGATGCCCTTTATTTTAATTACTCAGACTATGAATTTAGGAGAATAGATTACCAAAAAGTAAAGTTACTTTTAAAGTAAAGTAAAGTTAAAGTGATAGCATCTACACCTCAGCTAAGCAAAACATTGCAGTAAGGCAAAATTAATATTCTTATCAGAAGGATAATTCCCATCAGAATTAGGGACTTTAAATGTGTGCAGGGGGGGCGGCGTGTTAGTAGGTTACTTCTAACAGAGTATTGAAGAATCTTGCATTTAATGTTGTGTTTTGTACACAAAACTGCAACAGAAATCATCAAGGATATGTGTGATTGTTCTAACTCAACATGAGACATCTATGTGGTGGGGATAAGTTGCATCAGAGCTTCAGAAGATTAAAATACTGTTGCTCCTAGTTTCCTTCATTGAAACTTTATCATTTTCCATGGGTTGAAGATCTGGCCCAGCTTCTTCAGGATTAATTTTCTATTTAGTAACTTTGAAATCAGAAAGCACTGGTGCTTTATAGGTGTGCATCATTTAAGGTATGTGATAGCACCATGTTTGTTTTGAAGGGGTTAATAATTTTGTGATTTAAGAGCAATTCATATTTTATGGATTGGTCCTGTTACTATGAATAAGCATTTATATTAAGAAAACCTGAAGCCAAGCATAACCATCTTCTGAATTTAAGTAAAGGGACAGTTTAAGGGAGATTTTCATTTAGAGCACAGTGCCCTTCACCTTTAGAGAAATTTACATTGCAGTTGGCATGATAACATATGAACATGATGAAAAAAATCCTATCCTTTATGCTGCCCCAATATATATTTCTGCTGCTATTAGAGCTTGTAAGTGCCAATGGAAACATAACACATTTGCGTAGATTAGTGTAGTTTAGAAAAAGGAAAGGCAAGAAGTCCAGGCAGGTTTTGAAGGCTGGACTTGAACAAATAGAAAATCAAATCTAAGGACTGGGGTTTTGTGCATCCTCTGCTGCTAAGGGCTACTCACACATCCACATCTAACGTCCTTCTGTACTTACATTTAAGTGAATGCAAAGAAGAGTTGGCCATTCATGGTGAGAGAAATTTAATCACATTTAGCTAAAAGCCCATGGCTTAAACAGTGTTGGTTCATTATGTTTCCTCTTCAGTGGGCAGGAAAATAAAGACTGAAACTTTGGAGATTCTTTTTTTTAACACATTAAGTCTACTATGTTATCTGGTGAATGGCATTAACAATACCTATCTCTTCCCACTGATGACGAGCAAAGCTGTGAGCACATTCCAGCACCTGAATGTCTAAGATTAGACAAATTCCACATTTAACTGCGAAAGTGAAACCTGCTCAGTAGGACAGATTGCTTTTACAGCTTTAGTCCTGAAATTGGAAAGTCTCAATCTTTTGGAAGGAGTGGGGTAGAACATAGACCAGAAAAAGGACAACAGAAAATTAAGGATCAACTCTGTATTTTAAGATTAAATATTTCTTGGTTTCTTCTGTGCAGTATCTTCTCAATAACATGAGTTTATAAATTTTTCTTTGCCTCTTTGCTATGCACTGAGCAGCCATAAAATGCTATCCCATCTAAACAGAGGCATCTTTCTTTGTCAGTAACATTTCTCTGAGTTTTGAGATAGTAGATAATCAGGCCCATTGTCCCTAAAGGAGCGACAGTTCCTTCAAATATTTTCTTCCTCTGGCTGATGGCATGACATGTGTGTGCTTATATAGCTCATTTTTATAGCAGATGCCTACTGCCCTTAGCACTTTTACCACATTCTTCTTACATAGGTAGAGACAAAGTGTGGACTGTGTTTAAACTGCAATGGGTGATTGAACTGTCTGTCTCCTGGGGAAAAAAAATCTGATCTTAATGGGGGGTTACAGAGGGATAGTTCTCATTTGCTGCCTAAAATATTTTACTGTCTTGTTCTTGAAGATATTGCAGCATGCAGAATGTAAAAACAAATCTAACCAGATATTGCTCCTTTTGTGGTGAGGAAAGCTTTTTCATTTGTATGGCTCTAGATAGAATGGTACAATTTTTACAGATGCTGAACATTAAAGATATTTATCAGTTAATTCTTAATGTGAAACCTGTTGCTGCTGTTGTTTTTACTACCTGTATAATCATTCTTCTATTTATTCATTTCTGCCTCCCTCTTCTCAAGTGATGTCTCAGACAGTCTGTGGGAAATGAAGATTTTATGTGTGCCACTCAGGGCAGTTTTATTATGGTCACCTCAATCAACATAACATTTGTGAAATAACGGTGAATTTTTAAAAGCATAGGTGGATTTTTTAAAGAGAATTTATGAAAGTATCAAGCATACCTACCTAGTTCTAAGAGTGAGATTTGAGAGCATGGGGTTCCAAGTGGTTTTCTCTGTGAGCCTGCTAGTAAGGGGAGGGGCTTGAGAAGGCACAGATTGATCTTATGAATCAAAAGTTACTGGTAGAGTATTTCCTTAACATTTTCAAAGGAGATTTTTTACAAAGGGGACAGCATGTTGTAGATGACAATTTCTTTGAAAGAGGCTCAGCTAGCACTAGAGTTCCTGAGATAAGGCACTAAATAACAGGCTGTTTCAGCTCTATTTTTCCACAGTTTTAGAAAGAAACTCCAGGCAACTTCAAACTCCATCAAACATGATTCAAAACCAGCTTGTGTATGTTACTAAATTAATGCTACATGAGACGATTCAAGAGAAGCATTTTCTGCTCTGTAGGCAAGTACTGTTATGCTCTATCTGCTCCCTGGTGAAGAGGGATAATAAAACAGCAACAGATTTGCTGTCATATCTTCAGAATAATTTGTAATTAGTGCTTTAAAATGAAAAAGTGAGAAGAAGATGTAGTATTAATTCCTTTATTTAAAATCCATTCAGTTTCTTCTTGCCTGGAGCATGGTTAATTTGATAGGCATCTTTTAATTTGTAATTAGTCTTTAGGAAGGACTGTTTTCTGATGCTTTAAGCGGTGTACTATTTATTAATTTGTGTTCCATCATTTTATCCAGTGTTTATGCACTATGGACCAGATTCAGTACCCACTGAGAGGTAATTGTAAATTAGTTCAGCATTTAGCTCATTTGGCTTTCTTATATTTTTGAACACATAAAACAAGATAAATTATAATTTAGTTTACTTCCTATCATCTCAGCCTGGCTTGAAATAATTCTTACAGAAAGCAAAACATCTCCAGGAGTTATTTTTGCTCTACTGATGTAAAAAGTAGTGGCAGCCACATCCAGCTATTGGCAGCAGAGGAAACATGGTTACAACCACATACACTGAAGCTCTTTTGAGACTTCCTTGTCTTTGCTCATGAGTATGTAAAAGTAAATTAAGTAAATTTTATTTCAGTTAATTCATAGGTGATACTTCCTCAAGCTGAAAACATGCCATGAAAATAGTTGCCTTCTTGTAGTGTTTATGTTACTCCTTAGCATCTTGGTATTAATTCTATTGGTTTAAATATCATTTAAACCCCTTGTGCCAGGTACTGTACTGCAAGAAAGAATTTACAGCAGCCTTCCAGTACCTAAAGGCGTCTTACAAGAGAGCTGGAGAGGGACTTTTAACAAAGGCATGTAGTGACAGGACAAGGGGGAAAGGCCTTAAACTGAAGGAGAGTAGATTTAGATTGGATATTAGGAAGAAGGTCTTTACTACATGGGTGGTGAGGCACTGAAACAGGTTACTCAGAGAAGTTGTGAACTCCTCATCCCTGGAGCTGCTCAAGACGAGGTTGGATGGGGCTCTGAGCAATCTGGTCTAATGGAAGGTTCCCTGCCCACAGCAAGGGGGTTGGAACAAGATGGTCTTTAAGGTTCCTTCCAACCCAAACCATTCTATGACTCAATGTACATAAACAACGTATTTAATAAATTATGCCTGTCCCAATGGATTGAGAATGCAAATTGCAGAAATGGCACAGAGGGAAATTTCTGTAAAACAGAGAGAGCATAACACTTTGTGGCTGCAAACTGCTGGTTTGAGTAGTCATTCTCTTTTGAATAATTGAAGAGAATTCTAAGTAGGGTGGCTATAAAGAGCATGAAGTTTCTCTCTTCAAAAGAATCAGCACAGAGAAGACAAATGCAAATAGGGATGAGTTGCCCAGAGAAACATTTCATCATGGTATAAGAAAGAAATTTTTTACACTGAGAACCATGTCCCCAGTGGTGTGGTAGAGTCCCAGTCTCTGGAGGTTTACAAAACAGAGTGCTAGATAATCTTGTCTAGTCTCCCTTTCACACAAAAAATGTTGGACCAGATGGTCCTTCAAGGTACCTTCCAACTGTTGCATGATTTTTTTTTTCTTTTTTTAATATGTTTTAAAAGAAAGGTAGAGGGAGAGAAAGTAAAAAAATGCTCTCTTAGATGCATTTTACTCAGTAGTATTTCCCAATGGTCTTTTTCAAGGTTTCCTCTAATTTTATCCTCTTTCTCATAGTTAAAGTGATTTGAGCAGCTGTTATTTATCATTTTAGTGAAATGTAAAATTAGAAATTTAAAATATTTCTTTATAATATGCTTTATGTCTATACTTTTAAGTCATTGTTTGGTTTCCTCTCTGTGAATTGTCTCTGAACATTTTTGATTTCTTACGTTCCATTTTCAGCTATTTTTCTGAGTGTTCAGCCTGCATGATCTTGTAGAAGGAGCTTGTACTTGGTATTCTAAGCTGTAAGCTTTTTCCATCTACATCTTTTTTAATGGTCTATGGTTGTGATTTCAATTAATTCTTCCTTATGTCAAACACAGGAAAAAAAAAATGAGGTCGAGATTACCTGGATGACAGGTGTAGGAATATAGCAGAAGAGACGCATTGACCCGTGTTGTGTAGTTGTCTTTTTTTTTTCCCAACTCTGGAGTCAAATGCAGAGGCATTTCTAAATGTATGCAGTTTGAGTGCTAGGCAACATAGGGAGAATTCCCCAATACCTCACACTAATATCTCCTATTTGTCAACAAGACTTCTTTAATTCAGTTATTGCATATATTACAGCTATTAATCATAATAACTTGAAATTTACTTGTGTAGCACTGCCTTATAAAATGAGAACTTCAATGTATTGCTTCCCATTTTGATACAGTATTAGAAAATGCACTTTTGGGGGCTGGACAAGGTATTGATCTTAAAGATCTGGCCTGCAGATCTTTAAGAACTTCAAGAGAGAATTTGTTGATCTCAAAAGTATTGTAAGATAAGACATGGCATAAAATGTTAGATACCTATTTTTATATAAATAAAAATAAGCTGAAATATCCAGTGATAGATAAGGAAATTTAGAGTTCAGGTTTTAAGCGACCACTATTCAGTTATTATCTTCATGCTAGCTGCTTTAGCAATCATTTACCATGGTGAAACATCTTTTGAAACTTCATATAGTTTATAGAGATTTCCTTGGTTTTAAAGCCTGAAAGGCTTTTAAATCATCTGATCTGACCTCCAGTATGGCACAGGTCATTTCACTTCATTCACACATTTTTTTAGTGAATAAAATGCATTTCAGTCCTCAGAAAAGTGTTGTATGCCATATGAAGCAAGTAAGAGAGATAGGAATTGGAATTCAGAATTATCTTGAAAAGTTAGAAAAAAAGTATTGAAAAAGTCAAAAAGTAAGTATACAATTAAGTCAACTATGTATTTTCTATTTTGCTAAGAAATGATAACTACAGAAAGCTGAGATATAGATCAACTGATTATATGACAAACACATATAAATTACCTGGAAGTAAAAGATAATTACAAAACTGGTCTAAAATCTACAGTAGTACTCTCATTCATACAAAAAACACATGGGATAAGTAAACAAGAACGTCTTTATTCTATGCACTTAAGGTTTCATTTGGAGAACTAACTTGATTTTGAAGACTTTGAAAGAATTGTGCACTTGTAGCTCTGTATCTTGGTATTGCCATTTCTGGCAACAGGCCACAGGCTTCCTACTGATTCTGAAAGGTCCCAGGACAAAGACTGTTGGTCTTGCTTTGCATGGATGTCTAGGCCAGCCTGGCCCTTTGTGTTCATCTGCTTTAAAACAAAAGCACTTCTCTAACGACGAAACTGTTGCCTGAGTGGTTTTATCTTCAGCACAGGTGGAATGTCCTTCAATTTGTATGGTGGAATGTCCTTCATTTTACATTTTTTTTTTGACCAGTACCTACTGGTAACACGTAGTTGTTTTGTGTGGAATCAACTATCTATGTCCCTATATTAAAGCTGTAGTATAGAAGGGTGAAGCCTTAGGATGGCAAATGAGGCCTCTTTTGCACTCTAAATCTTATTTTAACAAAAAAATCCGCAGCATATGTATGAAGCTAAGAAGTTATTTTTGAGCATGATATTTAAATAATCGAAAGCAGGAAAATCGTGTTAATAACCAAGTTAAAACTGTTGCACAATGACTTCCTTCCAGTGTTCTTTTGAATCCTAAGGATGGCAGGTTCAGGGTTTGTTGAGAAGGTTTGCATATTCAGAAACTTTTACAGATCATCATACAATGAAAGCAGCATGCATACCATGTGTTCCATATAAAAAAATATCTCTGGTAATAAAGCAACGGAATCCTCTCTTTACACCAGACTCTGGTCTGAAAAAAATATTACGGAAATAATTAATTCACAACATATGGCCCAGCAGCAGGCTAAATTCACCTTTTTATAAGTAAGCAAGTCCACATACTGTGAATTGATCTTCCATGGATATGAGATGTATGGCCAGAAACGTACCTGACCTTCCTTTATTTAGCACTATCAATATTTTTTTTTTTAATACATGACTGTTGAGATTTTTTTTATCTCTTTTCTGTATTTCAGTGTTTTTGCAAGATGAAAAGTTCATTAAATGAATTCAGCATTTTTTGATTTGTTTTTTNTTCATGTTTTGCTCAGAGTCACAGTATTCAAAAACTACTTTCATACTGAAAAAAAAAAAAAAAAAAAAAGGAAAAAAAAAAAAAGTTGTACTAACCCATTCTTCCTGGGTCCAAGAGAGTGTCCCTAAGTGTTGTAATCCCTTTGGTCCCCAATCATATATGTTGTGATTATGACAAATTATGAAAAAGATAAGGGCAATAAAAACAGCCCTGCTAAGCAGGGATAAAAGGAGCATTTTTAAAATTATACACTCCAAGGGTAGAAGAATCCTGCTAGTATCAAATCTGGGCTGTCCCTCCCCATCTGGAAACAGGAAGTTCAAAATATATAGCCTGATTTTTCGCTGGAAGCTTTATTTCTGATTCTTCTTTGATAGCTACAAGTCAGTTATTTTATCAAAGATAAACATCTGCCTAAACAGCCTATGACCCCCTGGGCTTTTTCTGCATTGTAATTCAAAAACTGCTACTTGGTTTAGTCCTCTGAGGCTTTAAGAAGTCTCCAGTTTCTGAGTTATTAAACAATAAAATTAGTGGTTTCAAGATAATTCAGCTATTCAGTTCATCATAACAAATTTATAGTTCAGATGGTAAAACCAATTGTGTTACTATCACACTAATTTGCTACTTCCCTTAAGAGTCTTGGGCATGAGTTGTCTCTCTATCTATGCTTTGTTAACTTCAGCGGATGCTGTTTCATGTGTTCTGTTACTACAGACGGCAAAATTCTTATTTCATCTAAGGGGGCAAAATTTTACTTTTTTCTTTCAGACCAAACAACTAAAACAAATGAAAGAAAATTTTCATGCAAGTTTATATCCTAAGAGCAGCTCTACACAGAAAACTAGATACCAATTGCCACAGTGTAACAGTGCAGGGGGTTGTAGCCACCCTGACTCCTGGGGAGTCAACATATAGGAAACTGTGGTGGTGAGGCACCCAGGTTTAGCCACTCACTCTGTAGGTAGGATGAGAACCCACAATCCCCCAGTTCAGTTTGCATAAGTTCATATGATTGGTTCTTGTTTTCCCCTCCCTGTTTTATGTATGAAGTTGTAAATATTCATTCCTCCTTGTTAAATATGTATCAGTTCTAGAAAGTTCTGTGCTACTCGACACCCCATTGGTTCCTTCCCCAAGTCCCTCCTATGTGCTATTCCCATTGGTTCCTTCAGCCTTAACCCCGCCTTCCTTCCCTTATCCCATTGGCTCTATCCCTTATCCACACCTTTCCCATCCCCACTATAAAATCCTGGACCCTGTGTAAAGTTTGGCTCTTCATCCTTGTGCCCTCTGTGTGAAAAAATGTTTGCATGGAATACTATATGTTCCCTCATTCTTCGCCTCTGGCTGCGTGATCCCACATCCAACCTAGGCGTAGCTCCCTCGGGTGAGGAGCTCCCCCCTCCCTTCTTCTGTGTGTGCCGCCTTCAGAGGGGGATTGCAGCCCGGACCTCCAGGCTTCTTCTGTTGGCTGTCATGCTGCATTTATTTTTTAACCCCTCATCACAAAAGAACATATTTTTTTTCTAGGAAAACTGGAGGAAGTATTTCAATGGTTTGTTGGTTTGGTATGGTTTGGTTTTTTTGGGGTGGGAAGTTGTTTTGCTTTGGAGATTTTTGGTTGGCTGATTGGTTGGTTTGGGCTTTGTTCTGTTTTTTGGGGTTTTTGTTGTTTCGGCGGTTTTTTGTTTGATGCTTCTAGCAGATGATGTATCTATTATTGCCATAGCTCATTGGTATACAATAAAAGCAAAGATAAAGTTGCATAAATCAATTTACAGTTTTGGAGTAATCTGATAGGTATGTCCAAAGAAACTGAAAACAAACACAGAAGTCATTTCAGCAACACTGATATTTGGAATAAACTTCCTACTTAATCAAAAGACACAAAAATCTGACCAATGAAAAACCTGAGGTTATTTTTGCTTTTATTCCACCCTCTCTTGTAATAATGTAAAATTAAGCCTGATACAAAATTTGCTCATCTCTATCTGCCACTGACACATATTAAAAATCGACTTGTGCAGACTTCTCTCACCTCCTCCTGCAGCGCTTAACTTACTGACCTCCCAACCTGTGCAAACCTCCCTTAGGCAATGTCACCACCTCTGCCTGCTCAAGGCTCACAGAAAGGCACCAAACCCTCCATGCTCTGTGCTGGATGGCTGTGTCCTCCTTGCAGAATTTAACGGGAGTTTGAGAAGTGTCTGATGTGCTGGGGTAGCTGCTTCTGCTGCTGCTGGGATCCATGCCCTGTGGCACATCACTGCCAGCGTTGAGCCATCCCACATTCAAGAGAGTTTTGGAAACCTTCCACCTCAACTGCTGCACAAATTGCTGCCTCTGTTTGCTGTGCTCCCAGCTGGCAGTGCTTTTCCTGGTGCAGCTGAAGAGGTGCTTGACAATTCCCAACTCTAAATTAAGAATTTTAATATGGCTGAAGATAGCAGATGTAAGCACCTTTTCAGTAGGATTAGCTCCCAGGGGCTGTTAGAAATTGCTAGAGCTTCTAGGAATAAACATTTCTCTTAACTCCCCGTGTGAGCAGCAGCAGCACCCTTTGGGAAGGGGAGCCCAAAAATCACTTCATTAATTTCTGCATCCCTTTATCTGCTTCCGTTTGCACTGACCCCTGGACTGTCCTACTCTACTCACTGAGTCAATTTCCATTTCAGAATCTTCTGTCTTTATGTCTGTCTGTTGCTATTAAAGAACGGGGTGTACGTATCAGTAAACATTAACACAAGATACGTGCCTACTCCGTGTCTGCTGTTTGCTTCACTTGGCACTTACTTGAGCTCGTGTGCGTCGTGCTGCAGTTTGTGCCAATACTTGTCTTGCTACTACCAATGAAGGGTAGTCAATGTAGTCAATGTGAAAAAGCTCATTAATGCTCATGGAATCAAAGTGTCCAAAACCATTCTGACACGTATGAGAAACATACATGCAGGCTCTGAGACTACAAAGGAGCTGCTTATATAACCTGTTTGTAGTGTGGTGACACCTTTTTTTTAATTTAAAGTCAAGTATTTAATCAGATTCTACAATCATCAAAATAAAGAATAATATATTATTAATAATTTACGACAGTTTAAAGGTTTAGGTAAAAAATACCATATGACCTGAAATGCATAATTTTATTTTTTTCCTTTTTGATAAATCAGGATGAAGAAAATACTGTTCCAAAAACTACTTTCTTTCAATTTTTACTTTACATTACAAACTATCCTTTTTTTCTGTTATATAAAAATTATGATGATGATAAAAAAAAAAATTGTATTTATCTTAACAATGCAAGGTTTCTGAAGAACAAAAAATTAACAGAAAACTTCAGCTTTGTTTAAAACTCTCTAAACTTCACATAATCATACCTTGGAATTAGATTTTTATCAGCTGCGAGGCACTACAGAATTTGACATTTGCTGTAATTTCAATTCCTAATGCTATGATGTAGCTGGGATATTTCATATGTAGAGATATAAATTTAATCAAAATACTTTTTCTTCTTGATTTTTTTTTCCCCCAGAGAAAATAAACCAGTTTGTGTGTCAGGAATTTCCTTACAAATTAAAGCTTTCTTGTACAGATACACCTTGTATGTCCAAGTGGAAAAAAAAAACCCAAAAACAAACACACAAAACTGGTTTTTTTGAAGGGTTGAGAAATTATTAGAGGAATAGGGCAGATTTGGAGAATTAATAAATATTATCGGTGCACAGGAGTAAGCACCATGCTGTCAAGAAAATTTATTTATTCTGTTTTAAAGGAGTAGAGTGGTTCATGAGAAGTACCTTGCCCAAAGGGCACAGATCAAGGGGCTATATTCCAAGCTACTAATTTTCAGAATGATGAACTTTGACATTTATTCAGTGAAAGTAGCTGCTCACAATTTGCCTAAAAGCAACTTTACTCCTTAATATATTTTTTTAGGCTCAGTTCCCTCAGTCTTGTATTGGTGAAATGACAGACTTCAGAGTTACAAGGAAGAAGGCAATGACACAGCTCTGCCAAGATTAGCAGTCTTTTTAAAATAAAAGTTTTGCGAAGTTTTATTTTCAAATAACTGCATTAAGACACTATTTGTATTTTTTGTATTTGTATTTTAAAATTACAAACTTTTTTTGAGTACCCTATGTTCTAAATAGTGAACCTGCCTAGTCAAGAAAAATGCTTCAGATTAATCTTCTTGAACTCTGTTGAGCTGGGAATGTGACCACTTCCCTGGGGTGGGAAGTTTCAGTGTCCAGGCACCCTCTGGGTGAAGACTCTTTTTCTAATAACCAAACTAAATTTACCCTGACATAGCTTCAGGCCATTCCCTCAGGTCCTGTCACTGGTCAAGGGAGAGATCAGTGCCTGCCCCTCCTCTTCCCCTCATGAGGAAGTTGGAGACCACAATGAGGTCTCTCCTCAGTCTCCTGCTCTCTAGGCTGAACAGACCGAGTGACTTCAGCCACTCCTCATACGCCTTCCCCTCAAGGCCCTTCACCACCCTTTTGCCTTCCTTTGGATGCTCTCTAACAGCTTAATATCTTTTTTGTGTTGCGGTGAATTTGAATGAAAGTGCATTCAATAATTCAACATGAATAAAAGTTTCTAAACCATTTCGGAAAGACATGGGATGTGGGAAACCAATGGTGCTTCATTACTTAACACTAGATGTGTGCCTAGTTCTTATGTATTGACCTCCACTGTCTGAAAAGTTTCACTTTGTTTTCAAAAAAATGTACACGCATTATTATGGAGTTATTATTGTTGTATACCTGCCTCTGAAAACATCCAATACAGTTTTCTATTATTAACATATCCAATTTAAAGCTTTTTTGAAGACACAGACATTTTAGACATGTAGACAAACACACATGCATGAACATTCTATATTATAAAGAAAGCTTTTCTTTGCCATGTTAAGAATAGATTAATAATTTTCTTTTATTTCCTGAATGGTATTCTGATGAGTTTCAATTTCCCCATGAACAGGAGTATAGGAGACCTGTATAGGAGACCTGGTAAACTCGTGAGTTAAACACATAAATATAGTACACCTAAGCAAGATGCATACCAATAGTGGGCAATTAAGCACATTTTGCAATAATTTTCTTTTGGAAGGACTTGTGGGGTTTTCTGTTTTCTTGCCTTTTTTCCCTATTAAAGATGTTTACTACTTCACAGCACTAGTAAAATTATTTCTTGTAGAAAGAAAAGCACTACAAGAAGAAGTTTGAATCCCTGTGTTCTTGACTTTCTAAACAGTTCTTTTGAATTTTTCATGTACTGTGATTTCTTCTGCAATTATAATAACATTAAAAAAGCTATTTTGTATGAATTACAACCATATTCCTTTTCAAACACTGGAAAATGCAAGCTCTTTTAATGTGTAAACAAGAGTCTGAAACACACCGAATGATTTTCCAACTGTATCTAATAAGGTTTTCATAGTGATAATCTTCATGGTGACTTTTTCTTTTCGTAAAAACATTTCTTCAGGCAGAACTGACATTATAATAAGTACTTGAAAAAGCTATTATGTTTAGCTATGCTGA
This sequence comes from Struthidea cinerea, assembly GCA_013397865.1. NCBI lineage: Eukaryota > Metazoa > Chordata > Aves > Passeriformes > Corcoracidae > Struthidea > Struthidea cinerea. Next base: position 246,798 of record VZTI01000708.1, on the reverse strand, counting down.
TATTACCTGTATATTAAAAGAATAACATCAAATTACTTTAAGCATTCAGTTCAAGAAATGCTTTAAACTATGTAAACCTTCCTAACTTCTTATTTTTGTAGGGTCCATTCTACTGACATCTTAGTCCTCCTGTTTTCCAACATGGCATAATTTTGTAAACGCTGATGTTCATAAAGCTGTTATCCCTAAACATGCATCCTGGTTCTCCTGCTGCTTGCAAAAGACTGAATTTGCACTTCTCTCATTCAAAGAGGGTGACTTAATCACCAAGCAGTGATGTATTCTGATTGGCCTTGCCCATCACCTTTTCCTTTGAAGCTGAGCCACTGAACATATGAGTAGGAGTCTTCATATTAAATCACAGAAAAAGAGACCTTGAGTCTCATCTAGTGATTAGGGCACTTGAAATTGAAGCTCATTCATTTAAAGCAGGTGTCCAAGTGCCACTTATCTCCCACTGCAGGTGGCTATTTTTAGCAGTGATTCATTTACCCAAGGACATTTTGTTCTTCTATTCACATAATGGAAAGTGTTACAAATGTCTCGGCATCCAGTCAGAATGGTTCAGCTTCATGGTAGTTTCATGATATTGAAAGGTCAAAACATTAAAAATACTGGTATGCATGTCTCCCTCGGTTCTTCACAGAAGTTGTCCTTTCATTACAAATGGAGCTATTCCATCTACAGAAAGATCCTGGAAGTAGTTAATTTTTCCTAAAGAACAGGACTGACACATACGACACGTAAGGGCATGCTGCACTAAAAAAGGCAGCAGTCCCTACCAGTCGCTGCTGAAATACAAGCTTATATTTCTAGGACAGCAAACACAGGTCACTGCTCCTGTCTCCATATCAACAGAATCAGATAGAGGAGTTGATCACAAGCAGAAAAGACAACTGTAAAATATCCCATGTTTCCACGCTCCTTGAAATGCGCTCAGTCTTCCCCACTTCCTTGGAAACACAGAGGCTTCTTAATTTGGGTGGCTGAGCACTTCTTTTTCAAAGGTCCTCTCCCCATCACAGGCAGTAGTATAGATACTTGACATGGTGTGGTTGCATGGCACAGATACCTAACGTGGGTTCATTGGTCTGGTGAGAGTCTAGCATTTAATAATAATTAGACATCTTTGTGGAATGAAAGCAGCAGCTTGGATAGGCTATCTAGGAGATGACTCACAGCATTCACACTGTATCAGGCAGAGACCAATGAATTTAAGCAAGCAGCATGGGTACATATAATTTTTTGTAGCTCCAGGCAAAATTATAGAGTTGAATGCTAGGGAAGGAAATAAGTTAATGGGAGTGAGTCCTGATGTAAATGCATCCCTTTTTCTGTTGGAAATGTGAGAGATGCAAACCAGCTTGATTGACTGAGCTTTCAGGAGTGGAAAATATTACAAAAATAGCAATCATAGGAAGGTGACATGGGGATATTTACTAACTATTAACTATGATATGGGGGTATTACATTCCACTCTGAAAAAGTGAAAGAGAATAGAATCATAGAATATCTTGTGTTGGAAGGGACCGTAAGTATCATCAAAGTCCAAGTCCTGGCCCTGCACAGGACAACCCCCAAGAGTTACACCGTGTCCCTGAGAGAATTTCCCAAAAGCTTCTTGAACACTGTCAAGGCTGGTGCTATGGTCACTTGCCTGGGGAGCCCACTGCAGTGCCCAGGCACCCTCTCGGTCAAGAACCTTTTTCTAAAATCCAGCCTAAATCTCCACTGACACAGCTTCATGCTGTTCGTTTGGGCCCTTATCACTGGTCACCACAGAGAAGAAATCAGTGTCTGCCCCTCCTCTTCCCCTCATGAGGAAGTTGTAGACTGTGATGAGGTCTCCCCTCAGTCTCCTCTTCTCCAGGCTGAACAGACCAAGTGACCAGTAGCAGCAAAAGGTATATATGGAGCATCCTCAGTACAGAAAGAGCAGTTTGTGTGTCCTCACCAGCCCTAGAATAGGATACTTTATCCACAGTTAATGTTTGTTACAGTATCTTCAGTGATGCCCCACATGTTCTTAAGATTCTAGCATTTTTAAACTTCTTTCTTCAGTTCAGGTTGCTGCAAGAGCTGTGATGCAGTTCCAACAGCCTAGCAGCTTTGTTTTTGTATTCTTTCACATATTTCTTAATAAAATAACTCTAATGACGTCCAGTCTACACCACCTTCTGCCCACTCAGCTATCCCCCTTATTAGCCGAGATTTAGGTGCTTGCAGACACTCCAGTTATACCCCCCGAAGCTGCCCATCCCGTCCATCGCTATTTCCCTGCACTGCCTACAGTTTTCCAAGTCTTAAATACAATCTACCTTCATCCTCTGTGTTTACATTTGCTTCACATTTATCTAGTTTATAGTGCTCCCACAGACCACAGACTCTGCCTTCTCTTTCCCTCTATTCCTGATCATATAAGTGCCCACTCTAGACTCAGAAAAGTCATGGATTTTTGTATTTTACACTGGGAAAAAATGAAAATGAGGATTTTCACTTCACAGTTCATTCAAGGGGCACTTCTCTCATCAGAGGAAAGGAACCTGTGCTTCTGTGCTGATAAAAGCCTTAAAATTTTGGTTAATTAATTTTGAATTTAAAAATTTTAAAAAAAAGGAAATACCTTCCCTTTGTTTTCTTGACTAATATCCTTACTATCATACTACTGAAAAGGTGGTCTTCTCTTTATTGCTGCTACACACTAAACCATTTTAAAAAGGTCATGGAGTGTTGCTGACAGCTCAGCTGAAATCCTTTGAGCTGTGGATAGCATTGAACAGGTTTTCCTACCTGTGAGAAAGGGAGATTAACCACCAGACTGTGCAGCCAAGGAAATACGATGTTTCTGCTAGTCACTAGAGGCCACTGCCTTTTGAATGACTTAGCAATTCAGGCCCCATGTTTTATCAAGGATTGTCTTGACTGTGGATATTTTTAAGCTGTGACTGCAAAAATTTCTGAAGGTCAGGAGAGGGTCAAGAGGCCTGTGTCCTTCAAATGATCACTGATTCCGCAGTATCTTATTCCCTATTAGATAGCAATGAGTCATTTTGCTTCCACTTGGTCTGGATTCTGCAGTGGAAGGGCTCAACCATATGTGGTAGAGGTTTAATAAAATCAAGTAGTAGGTAAACAACTAATTAACTTGTGAGTAAATGAGGAAAGAAAGAGCGTCCAAGTAGATTTTGTAACAACACCAAAGAAAAATTCTTTGGTGAACCTGAGAACGGGGAGGCAAAAAACCGCTGCCTTCACCATCTAACTCCTCCCAGTGGACAGTTCTGGCTACTAATGACTGAGTGCATTGACCTGAACTGATCCCATTGACCTTTAGAGAGGGTTGTAGAAGAATAAACATAACATAAAGGGAAATTTTAGGGACTATACAGTCTGTGTATAACAATTTTAACTGCATGATTCATGGAAATTAGTAATAAGTGGATAATTGGACTGCATATGTTAGGATCATTATTACGGGGTATGAGTGTATTGTGAATAGATTGTCAAGAAATTAATAAGAGGAATAATCAAGTAATATTTTCACATATAAGATCAGTTCCCTTGCTCATCTTCTTCAGCATGGCTTTTTAAAATGTTTTTACAATAACAATTTTTACAAACGATATGTTAAAGTAAATAGCTGTAGGAGCTGTATCCTAGGCTGAACTAAATGCTGTCACCATGTGATAACCATACTCTGAACATTTGTACCAGTCTGAACAGGGCTAAGATACAAGGCTGATAAATTCAAAACACTTGGAAGGATGAAATAGGCACAGTTACACAAGTTTTGAAGAAAACCAAGCAAAAGGATTGTAGAAAGTAGCCAAGCTCACACACTTTCCCAAACTCATCTCACTGGTTGCAGTGTCAGGAACCAGAATAGCAGGCTAGATTGGTCAAATTGGTCAGACTCCAAAATGTTCCTAATGTCATTCTGTATCAGTCTTTCAAGGATGATTTCAATCAAAGCCTTATAACATGTAAAAAAGCAACAACAAAAATAGTTCACTGTGTAAAGTGTGAACTGTTTGTCATTACTAGCCCATTAGACAAACCTCTGCTGTTGGCATAGTCAGAGAAATAAATTTGCAGATCTTCGGGAATTCTGTGTGCCAAAATCTCAGTGGTATGAAGACTGGATTCCTACTTTAAGCAACATTAAAGGAGTGGTGCAAAAATACAGGCCTGTGGCAGAGTCTACATGTCTGCCCACAGAGTCAGTTTGGTGTTCAGGTATTCACCTTCCTTGATAGCTTGTGACTCAGTTTTCAGAAGTGTAAGGAGGTCCAAATGGCAAAGCTGTGGAAGATGGACAATTGGTCTTTTAACTAAAAAAAACCCCTTCCAGTAATTCAGCAAATGTATACTAAGAATTCAAATATTCAAATTCTGTCTAATAGCCACCACTAGAAGTGATTGACAAAGTTTTAGAACCTTATTCTTAATATATGTAATAGAAATTAATTATTTTGAGCAAATAACTATGCTAATTGTGTAACCCTAATAAACGTGGTTATAACAGCATTTTCTTCAACGGAATTCAACAAAATCTGTATTTATTGATTGAATGAAATTTATATACAGGTTAACATCTGTCATGTGATGGCTAAATTATTAAAAAGAATGACTATTTAGTAATTTAAATATAATAATAATGTTTTTACACTAAAATATATTTTTCTATTGAAATTTGCTAAAAAGTCAATTTGTTCATGATCCTCCTAGCTGTGACAAAACCAAATATTTTCTTGAGACATTTCTATGATTACAAAATGGTTTGTTCTCAGGTACTTCTATGCAATGATCGCAAGCAACACCTCAGGTGTTCCTTTTTACTTATTTTAGAAGGTCTAGTCTGTTGTTAACCTTTAACGGTACTTTTAGAAAGGGCTTTATTATATGTTTTTAATTGGTAATTTAATTTTCCTGATGTGCGGTTGACAATTAACCTGATTTGTCATGTCATATACTTGACTGTTGATTAGATTGTTGATTAGGTTTTTGATTGGTGATTCAGATACTTCAATTAATTTCACGCAGTAAAAGAATTTGCACATAGAAAGAACAGTCTGACAAAGTTGTTAGAATACCTCCATATTCTAATAGATCTTTAACAGTTGCAGGGATTCAGTGACAGACTAATTATTCAACTTAATACAGAATGCAGGCATTGTTAAATTCCTCCTAAATCTATTCAGCACCTGCCTGAAAATACACAACCTTTTTTTTTCCTCATTTAATTTCCTTCTGCAAATATCTGATAGCATAAATACAGAACTAAATATATTTTCTGGAGAAAAATTATTTTCAATGCTATTTTTTCCTCTCTGAGGCTTCTAGGAGATGTCCTACATAAAGCAAATATTATTTTCTCTGGTCATTCAGAAAATATATTCATTTCACACAGTTCCACCGCACAATGCCTCAATGAAAGTACTATGTAACCTCATTAAGAGCAATAATGCTATGAAACCAATAGCAGTTAATGAAGCAAAGATGTTTAAAAACCAACTTTTACTTGCTTAGAACCATAAGAGAACTAATGTTAACATTATAACTGAAAAAAAAAATTGTGCTTAGGGATTTTGAAAAGGTTGTGTAGCCCTAACTCTTGAGAACTCCATTCTTCATGCTATACAAAATTTGCATCTCTTCTGTGAACTAATTGTTTTGTTTGCTGTGGGATTTTTTATTACATGTTGTTGAGAAGGGATTTTTTTTCTTAGTTTTTCTTCCTTTTTTTTTTCCCCAGCAGGTTCAGATCTGTATGCAACATACATAGATATTACACATATTGATAAAATACTTTCTATGTAAGATAATACTGAAGAATATAGTTTAGTCTATGTCTACAAATTCCAGCAAATCCAATACTGCTGCTTCTTTAGATCTTCAGGAAGATATTTGTACCTAGTATTTCACTATTTATACATAACAAAAGTAGCATTTAGAAAAATGGTATGGGAATACAGTTGCACTTTGCCCTGGATAAGACTTAAAACATTTGATGTTTGGCAATTATAAACTGAAATCATAATCTTTTCAGCATATGTCATACTATAATTTAGACCTTTTTAAACCAATGGTCAGCTGCTGCCCCTGAAAGCAGTCTGGAATATCTTGGAGAAGAAAAGGGACAATACTGGTGTATTTTTATGTAGAAGAAGCAACATAATTTTTAAAAATGTTTTTACACACTCAAAAGCCCTAATACACTGCACAGTTATTTTAGAATAAATACAAATAATTAGGGTGCAATAAACATTAACTTATTTCCCTTGGTAATCATTGGGAGGGAACTTTCCCTTGACGTTATTTATTTATATTGTCCTAAAAAATGTCAGAAAAGAGTTGTTAGTACATTAATACCTCTGGTAACAAGAGGTTGCTTTTTTAAATCACATCCTGCAAGATTACGAACTTCAGCTACAAAGTGGTGCTGAAGTCTCTCTCAATACCCCCTAAACCAAGTGACAGTAGTTAATAATCTGATCTACTTGGGTTAATTATAGATGCCCTCCTGTATATGATAGGAATGGCATAACAACTGAAAGCATTCATAGCATTGTTTTTTATTAAGGCAATTGGGAAGAACAAGATTAACAACATTCCAGAAACAGCAGGATCAGAATGCCATGCAAAAAAGACTGATGCAGAGCTTGGCTTATTAGCAAAGGAATCTCTATCTTTTAAATATGTATGAAGATTTAAACAGACAATTTTCTGTAATTTACTTACCTACTGCATATTATCATTATATCTTCCTAGATAAAGAGAGAAGCATAAATTATGGAGACTTTTGATTGTGTTATCAAGCACTCTTGTACCTTGATAATAACTGCTTGATGGTTTGCTCCTTGGAAGAAATGCCAGAGAAATTTCCCCACCAAACTTAAAATTCGTTAAAGGAATAAATAAAAAGTTTTACAAATAAAGGAGTGTTTTTTCTAAAAGAAAAAAAAAAGTATAAAATTATAGTTAATATATAGTTGTATATACAGTTTTTTATATATTTAAAATGATTTTTTAAAATTACATTTAATAAAAGTTGCTTTCACAAAGCTGCAATTTTAATTTTTATTTTTTTTTTACAATAATCAAGATTTGTGCCTTGGTCTTGGTATTCAAAAGCCATCACTCACTTTTACTCTGAGCAACAAACACTATTTCACAGCTTTATCAATGCCGCAGGGATCCAGAACCTCTTACCTTAGCTAGAGTGCCCAGAGTAAAACTACATTTCTGATGATATAGGACTTTGAAAGAAATTGGCCTTAAGCACTCTTCTTACCACAAAAGTGAAAAGAAAGGGAGTAGAAAGAGTTTGCCTGATAGCTGTCAAGAACAAAAATTAGATTCTTAATTGGATTTTTTCTTGAGGGGAAAATAAATTAAATACAGTGTTAAAGAAGACACTAGTTATTTCCACCAAACTCTCACTAGGATTCTGAAGCTGAAGAGTCCTCTGTGGAAATCCAAGTTCCCTTAACCTGGTCTGTCAAAGCCAGTTCTCTTTGTTAATGTTATTGTCATTATTCTTATCTTTAAATTCTACAAGGATTTTGCTAATTTACGTTCACCAAAATTGAAGAGAAACACAGAAAGAGAGGGAGAATGGAACATATGTATTGTAGAAGGAGGGGAAAAAACAAAACTATTGACTGAACTTGTCTCTCCTTTGCTAGTGTGACTCTATGGCCTAGGGATAAAGAACTTCAGCACAAAGAAAGAAGTCCCAGATTTTAATCCTGGACCCCAGCTACTATTACTTTTGTCATTAATTCTTAAGGTAAAAAAGCTAACAAACAAACAAACAAATAGAATAAAGTTGTTTCAGATGTATCCTGATTTAGTCTTTTATGTCAGTCCAACATTTCTTTTAATGGATTGTACTTATTCCTGAAGACAAGAAATGCCAGTCTCAGAGTAGCAAAGAATTTCAACTTACACAACCTTAGTAATCTTATTTGGACCTTATTTTGCTTGTTTAGAAATCAATAATAAATATGAATTTTTCTACTCATTTTAAATGGGGATGGTCAAGAGCCTGCCTAGGTAAATTATGTAATCCATACTTACCTCGAACTTAATATATACACAGCTGTGCCAGTTTTTTCTGTTGTTTCAAAACAAAAACTAATAAAAATGTAAACAGCTATTTATTATACCTAAACAAGGATTTAACTGATGATAAACACAGACCTAAAAAAGAAAAGCCATTTGTATCTTCTACATAATATTTGCCACAAAATATGAATTCGGAAGTGTTACTTTAGCATGCATATAGAGTTGTAACACAGAGTAGCATAAAATCAGCTTCCTGAGTGAATTAATTTTTCTACCAAGTTGGAAATAGCTGGTTTCTGGAACATCTGCCTTTAGATAATGATGATGGAGATGAGGATAGGAATTATGGCAATCCAATACCTTGAAGACTATTGGGAATAGATCCAAGACTTTTTCTGTGTATTTTTCTCTACAGCATAATGCTTCTTAACAATCCTGAAAGTGTGAAACTCCCACATAGGTAATGTGGGCAATATCTGTCTGTCTGTCCATCTACGTCATTTCTATTAATCAAATAGTACAAATCAAACCAGCATTTTATCAACATTTTAAAAAGAGATATGAACTGTCTAAACATCTCTGGCAAATCTGATTGCATTTTAATAGACTGGAAACCTTTATTTTACTGAATTATTTATCTAACTCTTTGCTGATAACTACACGAGGCACAGTATACCTAAGCACTTTGATGGCTTTGTATTACACAGGACTTAAAAACACCCTACAGGCATTAATTGCAAAAAAAAGCTATTTAAAATAAATTGCCCAAATTGAGCTTGGCTTTGATTATAGCAGTGTTTGGTGTTTGATTACAGGGAAAGTGTGGTGTTTTTTATACATGTATGCATGTGTACATTCATTCCTATTTATTGTAAATGGTTCCTAACAGACATATAAAAAGTCATCATGCTGAAAAGTTGAAGATGGAATAGTGTCAATAAAATGAATGTTTCTTCATAAAGGAAGTGTTTTAAGTTTAAGAACTTCAAGAACTTTGAGGTTATGAGCAGCCTGTTTAATGCACGCAGAATTAATCCAGTGAAAAGCTAAACAAATCCTTTGAAATTAGTGGTGAAATGCTTCATATACATAAATTTTAGATACTTTCTGGGTAAAAAAGCTGATGCTGCTTTAGAAAATGAAAAGTTCCACAAATCTGAGATCTACTGAAACGTTCTCCAAATGGAGATAGTGAAACAGCCTCTTTGCTGCTCTAAGGGTAACAAAATTTGTGGCTGATGCAAGACATGAATATTGTGTAGCACTGACAATTTTGCTTTAATAAAGTTTTGATGTGAGCAAATCTTTCACAGGAGATTAAAGTGATATGAAATTTAAAAGAAAAAGTGGTTAGTGAAGGTGAGCTGAGAATAGTAGTTAAACTTACTGAGCTCAAGTTGTTTTGTGACAATGAACTAAAAGCGTTTAAAAGTCTGGTTTTCTCCAGTGCCTTTAAATAAGATGCTTTTCAGTGACAGGTGGGAGGAAACTTTTCATAGCAGTTAATGTCAATCATTTCCAGAATTCAGCTATCTTTTCAGGACAAGAAGGTACCATCCTGATCATTCAGGTTAGCCTAATGAAAAATGCAAACCACCACTTTAAAGACAAAATTGGAAAATGGAAAATTGGTGAAAACCTGTTGGCTTTTACTGAGCTGATGTACAAAAAATCCTAAATAAAGCAAAACATATCTAATTTCCAATTTGAACATTGCTAACTTCAGCGTATGCTTTTTTCAATTTACTGGGTAAAGTGTTTTTTAACATAAGAGTTGACATTTTATTCTGTAAAAGTTATCATAATCTGTGAAAAGCATGCCTCTTAGCATTCTTTTTATGTCATTTTAGTTACGCATTCTTTCATTGTGAAGCATAATTTCAAGACCACAAACGCGCATATCTAGCTGCAGATGCATGTATAAGGATGCACGTGTCATCTGCATATGCCTGTAGGTATGTACACATTCTATGATACAATAAATTCAGTCCTTTCATGGCTCTTTTCAAATTGTCAGTATCAAGATTATGCTTAGAATTGAAAGAAGTGTATAATAAAATAAGAAGGAATTGTAAATAATTTATTTTTTATACTTAATTGATTTTCCTTAGCATCTGTGAAGATGATGTGCAATTTTGTGTGTGGGAACATTTCTAAATCTACTAAGCTATGTTTCAGTAATTCTGTAGCTAACTGTCTTCAGTTTGGATTTTTTTGTGAGAAATAGCTTTGCACCTAGAATCACAGATGGCCGCAGGAAATCTTCTTCCTGGGGTCTTCACATTCAAATGTTTCTTACATGAAGCAAGGAATTAACAACATTTTACCTGAAATATATATTAAAAAAAAAAAAAAAAAAAAAGACAGAAGTAGCACTAAAATTATGTAAATTGGACTTGATTCAGAAATGGACATAGAAGCTCTAGGCTTCAGTTTCTCCCTCCACAAATAAGTTTAAAATGTAACTCTTTGGCACCTGCATGATGGTGAAAAGGACCAACCTCACAAAAACATCTTCATTTTTTTTTTTATATCTCAGTCAGACCCAATACCCCAACACATAAAAGAGATATTTTAAAATATTGTGGAAACATAAAACAAACACTTAAATATTCAGGGACCATAAAATCAAGTATAACTTCCAGCAGATTTCAGTTTCTCTCATTAATTTTAGCAACCTTTTCTACAGCCTTGTTTCACTTACATCTTCTTTTACATAAATAAACTTGAATTTGTTCTTTTGATGTACTCGAAGCTGGACTCAAGTTTAAATTTGTCATAGAGATAAAACGGTGAGAAGGAAATATGCCATTTGATTTGTCTCCATGCACACTGTTCTTTCTGACATTTAGTGGAAACCCCTGCAATGTCTGCTAAAAGTTTATTTTCTTGATGCTTTAACTGTCCTCCTGGACAGAATAAGGGAATAAAGGTAGGTATGTATTTGAAAGGCCTTCAAAGGCACACCCTGGGGAGCCAGAGGCTACTGCCAAGATGGACCCCAAGATGGGCGACAGGTCACGAGTTCTTCACACTTTTATAGGTTTGGTTCATTTACATATCAGGGGTAATTCTCCAATTAAAGCTTCAGTTTAATTATGTAATTTCCCCAAGGTTGCCCCCCCTTTAGAGTCTTTGGTTTACACATTTTGGGCCTAGGATGGTCTGAGTGTCCTTGGGAAGCAGGCCTGGAGAGGCTTTGTTATGTCTAACTAGCATGAGAGAGCAGAAATTAACAGGCTACAAGAAACCTCAGAGCTACACACTAAATAGTATAGAACTTGAAAAATATAAAAGTTAAAACCTAAGGCATCATTCTGAGGCACACCAGCTTAACCAATGTAGAAATACAACCTAATTTAACTGGTACTATGCTGCTGCTGAATAGCCCATGCCCACATTATTACATGACTTACCCGTCATAGCCAGGCAAAACATCCAGCTGTTTATCAGGAGCATTGCTAGGTCTTTGGTATTACAAACAAGCTTGGTTTGGCACAGTGCCATCTGGGATGGGCTGAAATAGTGTCAGACATAGTTTTAAGAGTTTAGCAGTATAGGTGAGGGAGTTTCAGTGTACAAAGGCTTGTTGTGTTAAACAATTTAAAAGTTGTGCAAATTTTTGTAGAAACAACACATTACTAGTTTTTGAAGACTCAAAAACTCTTAACATGAGCCAATATTGATTGATTCTATACACGGAGCACCAAATTTGGTACAGAAAAAAAAAATTCCCAAATAGACACGATTTATCATCTCACTTGCTATTATGAGAGGTTATCCAAGGCACTTTCTGCTTTGCCACCAGACAGTTTATAAGTAAAATCTTGTATGTAAAAGGCAACGTTTCAGGCAGGGAGAAGCCCACTGAACTATTTTTGTATCTTAAGAGCTAAAAATTCAGTGACATTAACTCCAAGTTTTAAAGCTAATAGTCATCTTGGAATATCATTCAGTTAAATGAAAAATTAAGTTATTGCATGGTAATTATACAGAGGTTATTTTCTTAGAGTTAGAAAAAAGCATATGTCAGTAATTTTTTTACTAAGGATTTAAAAAATCCCTTTTTAAAGAGAACAAAAATATTTAAGTTGGTAAACAGTGTCCCCTGCACTAAAAAAAAAACAAACAAAAAACAAACCAAGTATGTTCCTCAAGAGCTGTAATACCTAAGTGAGACAAAGTAAGCTTAGTTATCATTTAATTTATAAAACTGTTCTCTAAGCTTATGAGTCTACTTCTAATTTTTGAACAGTAGTTATGCATTATAGGGTTTTTTTTCTTTATTTTTTCAAATTTACAATGCAATCATTGGGATTAAGCTGGGGATTGAGGAATCTCAGGGGCAGTTTTGATGCAGTAATGAAATACATGCATTGATATATGAATGAAATAGATTTATATGAAATTACCTGCTTTTTATGGGTGCTACATTCCCAAGGGAATTATTTCCATGTCGAGGCTTTGTCACATCATGTGTTTATCATCAGACGTCAATGCAAATGTTGCGTTTTGCTCTGTAAGAAAAACAGACTCATTCACATTCTCTCAACTCCTCCACTGAACACAACAAAAGGTGTGAGTTACCAGAACATGTGTCCTGGGGTGACTGTATGAAACTGTATTCCCTGTTGTCTGCTTATTGTCCAGACATGAGTCCTGTGCCCTTAAGCCAGAGCCAAGAGAGAGGGGTGGGGAAGGCGGTGGAATTCCTTCAGCGGCTGTGTTCAAAAACACAGATAACTCGCTTGCTCTCACCCCAGCTCTCGGCTCTGAAGCAGGGAAGAGAGTTGCATTCTTTTGCTTTATAGCTGGCTTCTTGTTCATTAGCTGAGGCAGGAAATTTTCCTGGGACTGTGACTTCTTCATCTTCTTCTCCTGGAACTGTTCAGCTTTGTTCCTGTCTGGAACACCATCACCGGGAGGCCCCACACCGCAGCCCGGAGGGGCTCACGTCTCACCCCAGCTCTAGAGACAGCAGAGCCACACCTACAGAAAGGACGCTGAATCTACCAGGTCTTCTCCACAGGTTTCATTATCTTACATTATTCATTTTTTTTCCTCTTATGCCTGCATGCACCCTGCTTGTAAAATAAACAGGCTTTTTTTCACTTTCCTCCAGGAAATTTCTTTCAAACCTGTGGGGGAGGGGCTGCCAAAACCTGCCTTCCATTAGAGGATACGTTCATCTCAGGACGTTTCCTCCTAATTTGTCTCAAAACGGGACACTGTGTTTCAGAGAATGTTAGGTATTCTACATCCTGAGATTCTTCCCATGAAATTCTCTCTCTCTCACATGCATTCCGCAGCTTCACTTGAAGTCTTTGGACTAGATCACATTCAGTAGCAAGTAAAGCTTCTGTCTTCAGCCTCTTTGCATTTTCCTCATTTATCGCACAGTACAATTCTTTTACCAAACTTTGTAAAGATAGTGTTATTTCATTTCCAGATTTATGAGTAACCAATCTGTCGTTATCCCAACTTTCTCACTCCCACTTCACCCCAGGGGTAGCGGGGTGACTAAGAAATTTTCCAAGGAAGGACAACAAAACATTTTCTTTATGCTGGCCACCCAGGATAGCCATTTTCCCAAAAAATTCCCAAAGAAGGAACTATACAATCTCCCACAAAAATTCCCTCAAAAGAAATTCATGGCAAAGTTTTCAAAAGTTTACACAGCCTCCCCAGATGAAGACTGTAGCAAAGTTTCCGGAATGAACACACAAGATTTCCCTCAAAGAGACTATTGTCAAAGGCACTTCGTGTCAGAGAACAGCATCCCACTTCTGACACCAAAATAATGTCACGATCCGATTGTAAGAGACGCCTCTGCCCAAATTAACGTGCAAATGCGACCATATGCCAAAGTCAATACTATGGATTTTATTTAACAGCAAGTATGAGGTAAACAGATAGAAAGAAATAGGAGGTTGGGGGAGGAGGAAAGAGTGAGAGAGACAGAGAGAGAGATTAAGTTGAAAGGTATCACCACCACATGGATTCCTGTGGTGTCCCGCTGGTCCTTCTTCACCCTGGTCTTCTCAGTGGTGATGGTCCCACAGTTATTCTTCTGGAAATACCACCTTTATACAGTCCAAGTTCCAGGTATCCAAAGGGTGGTTGAGGATGTTCCCACAATTTGGGCTGGCATGGGTGTAAGCAGTGGTTTCCTTTCTCACACCCTGTGCAGTGGAATTTGTATAGTGTGCTAATTCCAAATCTTTACCTCCATTAGGCCTGGAATTATCTCCTTCCTGCTGTGTCGTCTGTGTTTACATCAAGTTCCATTTTGGTGGCTTCTTTTACAGGAAGAGTGTTTTGAGACATGCTACTGCATTGTGTAATTCCCCACAATAATACACACAATAGTTCAGCTGAATAATATTTCCAGGCAATATATGTGACGTAAAATCACATGAAAAATTCCTGCTCTAAATAGAATCTTCACACATAGATAATTTGGACCAATAATAGCAGAAGGTAGGAAATAGTCTTTGGGCGTTTTAGTGAATGAAGTATAGCAGCTTCTTTGGAAGCTCACCACAAGGTAATACCCACAAAATTTTCCAGCTTAATTTTTTTTTCTCTTGATTATCATCTAATGATGTTTTTGTATGGTTTTTGTTGTTTGCTATTGGTAATATGATAATGCCCATTCATCTCAAGTTGAAACACAACCTATTATGCTATACATTGCACAAACATGTAATTTTATATTGTAGTTGCTTCACGTTACTCACAAACTCATTTAACATCTGTAGAATACAACTTAAATGTACATTAGAGGGAATAGATGATTAAAGGAACACTTTTCATGGGATTTCACAAATTATTTATGTGGCCTATCATACAATTTGGTGTGATAATCTTCCATAATCACTGCTGGAATGAATCAACTGGCTAGAATGAGAAAAGGTTAGTATGTTCTGCCAGCATGGAAGTTACAATCCTTGAAAGTACTGCTTGTGGATATACCCTTTAATCACCAGCATCAGTCTCATTCTTATAGTTTTTAAAAAATCCATACTTTCTATACTCTCACAATTCAAAGAAACAGGTAGTCTAAGAGGAAAATTCTGAAGTATCTCTAGTCAGAAGATCTCAAAATGCCTCTCATTAAGTTTGGTGCTTTAGAAATGTGGGGAAAATACACTGTCTAGCCATCAATTGCATTTAAATACTCTCTATTACTTGAAAAGTTTGACCCAACTCTAGTTCTGTGACAACTGGATGGGCTGTGCACACCAGTCACTTAACATCACTGGTTAAACAGAACTGAAACATTCAGAGTAGGTTTTATCACACTGCAACTCTGAAAACCACAAGTTAGATGTGCACATTATAGTCCGTGGAGGTAGAGCCAGTGGAGTTTAGAAAACAGTTCAGTGTCCAAATTTAAATAGGTCATATGATTCATTTAGTACCCCAGCCCAGATTTCCCCATTCCAGAAAGACAAAGATTATATTAACCAGCTGCATGAAGATGCCCTAGATACTTAATGAAATATCAGATGTAAGTAGTTGTCTTTGTGCAGGCAACTGAATGAAGTCCAGAAAACTCCACAGACAACATTTACTGAAACAAGATCTTCACTGCTTGTAACAGTCACTTCAGCTGCTCATAAATAGATTTTGATGCCAATATCTAAATCAGTTTGACAGGTCACTTCCTAAGTGAGAGATCTCTCTTTAATTGCTCAGATCAGGGAGTACAGAACTAATAATCTCTAGCCTTAAATACACATTTGACCGGAATCTTTCAGTCTTCATCAACTCTTAAAATATTAAAATCAATACAGAATTAAATAATCTGAATATATATGTGCACCATATTGCAATATATCGTATTCTTAAATATCAAAGTTCATGTCTCCACTCTAATTTCAAGTTATTCCTTTCACTTCATCAGTTTTCAAATGCTAATATTCTTTTCCATTGCTGTTGTGAGAGTTGCTTTGCAGGAAAAGTGGTTAATGCTACCCCACTGGAAAGAATCATCCATAAAATTTGTCATGATTATGAGGATTGCAAAGATGTTCAGTGATACATAAAACCAAATAAAACCCCCCTGTACTTCAGTGCCTGTATTTCAGTGATTTATTGCACTTTAGCAACTGTAAAAATTATGAAGGCAGGTGAAATTGCCTAAGAATCAGAAATGCCCTGGGTACAGAGTAATCCACATTTGTGAAGAACGTTCTTTGTGACTATTTTTCTTTTAGCTTTGATTTTGAGAACTCATTTTGAACTTAATTGAAAGACTAATGTTTATTCAGAAAGCTTTTATACTTAATAGCTAGTATAATTTTATTAAGCTGTATATGTTTTGGGGATTTTGTGTGATTTCAAAATGTGATTATTCCCTTCACATAGTCATAGAAAATATTGCTTTGGTACTCTTTAGTTGATTTTTAATATTAGTTCATCTTAGGAAAGTAGAGAACAGATTTTTTTTTCTCATGACATAACTCCATTTTTGTATTGGATTCTTCTTGGCTCTTCAACTTTCTGTACAAATGGAGAGATTACAACTATGCTTGAAGGAAAGGATTTAATTCCAAGTGGCCATGAAAGACCATTAATCTGCTGAAAAATGGAAAGAAATTCAACAGGAGGAAGTAAAGATCACAAAGAGGGGTTAAAATCAATTGTATAGTATGGAAAAAAAAGTGTTTAGGTTTATATGTGGACATGACAGAGAAATGTGCATGCTGTGGATAAAAAAAAAAAAATCCATCAAACCACAAAATAACCTACATCAAAAAAACTAAAAAGGAGTAGTACTCATTGTATGTAATGGAAGAATAGTAGGAGAAAGTCTATATTCCTGGCTCATTTCAGCACAGCCACTGGAGCTGGGTCTTCGATTCATTTGGGTTATGAGCCTTGAGAATCTGGGATGTAGTGAACAGATCCAGAAAAGAGCAAGTGGAATGATGTAAGATGTCTGTTACACCAAGGCCAGAACCAAACATTTGAAAGAACTGAGTAATTTATCACAGGTAAAAAAAGGTCTGACTTCACGTAGAGAAAGATTTCAAAGAAATGAAAAAATGTGTTCTGCTTTCTGCGTATACACAACATAGAAAAAGAAGTAATGAATTATGCTACAGCAAAAAAACATTCATTTGTTATGAATGCTTCTCTAACAGAAACAACGAAGCACTATTTCCTTCATAGGCAGTCTTTAAAGAACAACCAAACAACTCAATCTCTCCCAAGGAATGCCCAAGTTATAACTGTTCCTGTAGGTGACATGGAGATGAATTCTATGATTTAGATTGCTTTATGTTTTTTTTCTAAAGTGACACCATATAGGAAATGACAGGATGAATATGATTAGCTTGCTGTCTTTCTTTCTGCCTGTTTGTTCTGCTACAAATCCCAGTTACTGACTCCTTGAAATTTTTCCCAGTTTTCCAATGAAGAAAGAGCATCTTTTCTTACAAAAACCAGGATGCTTCCTGGAGTAACCACATACAGGGAAAAGTAGTTTCCTATTGATGGGATTAATTTGCTTTTGTGTAAGTACTGAAAAGGCACCCACTTCAACTTAAGGTAGTCACTTCTCCTTACTTTTGCAGACAATGAAGGCAAATCCTCATCTCCACAGGGCAATTCACCTCGCTTTAAAATGAAAAGCTAGAGTAAGCATAATCTAAACACTTGTGATGGCACAGTATGGGAGGAGAGCTGAAGACAGGAATCAGTATTTATAAATTAAGTAGGGAGAGACGGAGTTGTTGACTGTCTCAGGTTAAGAAGGACTCTGGATGTCCAGACTCAGCCTTCAAGTTCCTGGGATTCTTCACATTCACAGAGCTCTCTCTTCATGGAAAAGTGAGCTACAAAAATACTATAAATTTTCAAATGTCACCTCCTTCTGTTCACTGCTGAAAGAAATCTGAAACTGTCAGCCAGATATTCATCTATAATCAATGAAATTCCATGGACGTTAATGTTTTTTCATGGACAATAGTAGAGGAATAGCTTTGCTAAGATTTTTTAATTTGTTTTCTATATTGTAATATTGATTTAGTTTCAATTATATAATAATTTGAATATATCTACATACCTAGTCTTAATGAGCATTTTAGTGGGTTTTGTTAATAAAAAGGAAGATTAAAGTGTCATAAGTGGATTAGTTGTACTGGAGTTATGATGAAATAATCCAGAACTTTGTCATATAACATTTTTTTTAAAGAGAGTTTAAGACAAATATGCCTTTACATCTTCACTCTTGGCACATAGATACCACTGTATAGAGTAACACAAAAAAAATATTCTTAGCTGATACTGGTTAGCTCCACTTTCTCTGACACAGTGATAATAGGATGTAATTTCCTACACAGATTATCTCATGACCATTTTCAAATGTTTTTACCCTTAAGAGAAAATAATTGTGAAATTCAATATTCCGAAGAATCATGGAAGCTAGTCAAGAAAAACTACACTGCATCAGCTAGTTAAGCTCCCAAGCAATACAAGTGTACCTCCTGCTGATTATTTACTAAGATGACACATTAAAAAAAGATATTCCTTTTGGTTCCACAGAGGTAAAATTCTTCATCTCATTGCCTTGTTGTTTTTATTTGTTTTTTCATTGTTTTTTCCTTATGCTTTTTTTCAATCTATTGGTATTCATAGTGAAATAACTGAGAAGTTTGCTATGATGAAAATTTACAACACTTTGCTAACTCTTTTCCATGGATACTCAAGCAAAAATAATTTGTGATAGATATCGACAGCTGTCACTCCACCAAGATGAGAGTATCTGAGTCTTCCAGTCTTCACAATGGATTTTCTTTAGTCCTGTTTGTTACTAGTTTTCGTTTTCTTTGACATCCTTTATATTTATTTAGGACAGAATTTTTATTTTATTTCTGATGGAGCATAGTGAGGGGCATGCTAGCCAGGAAGACAGAAGAAGCCCGGAGGTCTGGCTGCACCCTCTGGCTCACGGCGTCTCCACACAAAAAGGGTCAAGGGTGAGCTCCTCACCCGTGGGAGCTACTCCTGGGCTAGTTGTCAGGCGCGCAGGCAGAGGCAAAGAAGGAGAGAGGGGACTCTCCGTATAGATTCCACATGAACGTTTATTTACATGAAGCAACTAGGGACAAAGAGCCAAATTTTTGAGACGGTCCAGGGATTTTATCCTGAGGGTGGGAAAGGCGGGGATAAGCGATTCTGCCAATGGGATAAGGGAAGGAAGGCGGGGTTGACAAGGAGATAACCAGTGGGGATAATGCAAGGGAGGGATTACAGGAGGCAGCCAATGTGGGTACCGAATAACATGGAAACTTCTAGAACTGATACATATTTAGCTAGGGGAAATGACTATTTACAAACTTATACATAAACCAGGGAGGGGAAAACAAGAAACAACCATAGTAAAGTATGCAAAAGACCGAACTAGGGGATTGTGGGTTCTCACCCTAGCCTAGGAGTGAGTTGCTTAAACTTCGGTGCCTGACCACCAGGGGTTGGTCTGGGTTTTGCCCTGAGGGGTCAGGGTGGCTGCAGCCACCAGCACCGCCACAGTATAGTATTGAATTTTGAACATAATGTTGAAATTCTGATTTAGATCATCTTGTAAAATCTGATATATGACATAAACTGTTATATTTATTGTGGCTATTCCCCCACTGTGCCAAAGTCACTAAGTGAGAGAAATTTCATGATCTCAAAAAATGAGGATTCCACTGTAAAATATTTGTGACACAATTCATCTCTAAGTATATGTAGGTTTACCCTTGACTCATTAGTTTGTGATGCAGCCTCTTGTCTAGATCAAAGATCCTTGTAGAAGTTTGTATTTTTCCTGCAAAAACACATACTATACTTGGTTTTATGGTCAAGAATTTTATTAACCTTTTCTAACCCTAAGTCATGGAGGAAGGTAAGAATAAATTAATTATCTGCTCTAAATACTGAATATTATTCAAAGTTAACAGCATTTTCAGTGCCTGTTGCCTGTTTTCTCTATGACAAATCCTGTAACTGTCCTGTACCAGCTGGCTTGCTGAAGAGGTAACAGGAGATGAACTCATTAGATCACTCTATATGATTAACATTCTAGTTTAAGATCATTTCCTCTATCTTTATATCATACTTATGTTTTATCAATAACAGCTTAAATTTTTTTTCTAGATTATTCCCTGAGGAAGTAATGTATTTCATAGGACTTAGTAGTGACTTCTATTCAACCCTGCCAAAAACACCCCCTTAATCAAGATCCTGCCAACAGTGGGATTTGAGATGTTAATTATGCATCTAGAGCACATTTTATTCATATTGTGCTATGCTAGGTCTGTGTGTGTGTGCAGGTGTTTTTAATCAAAGGTTTTGCAGGAAGAAATCAAATACTCAGCAAACGTTACATTTGTGAGTTGAATTGATACTTTCATAAAAACAAAATCAAACTTTTTGACACAGTTTTGACTGGCATTAAGCATATTACTCTCCTTTAATTCTAAAACAAAAGATTTTGAATCAGTTTTTTGTATTATCATCTCCAGGCCCAGTGTCAAATTAACAAGTTTAGAACTATATGAGCTCACTGCTTTTTTTGAATTGTGCTACAGTATTAGTACGCTTCCATCAGCTGTACAGCTTGAATGAACTGAGAACTTAAGGAAAGCATGTCAGAGGATTTGCCAGCATTTCTCCTTACCTTTTGAACTCAAATTGCACTCCATAAAATGTTTAGTGCCTTGGAAGCTTTCAGCATAGGCTGTCTTTCCCACTGATATTGCAAGGAGTCTTTCAGAGGACCACAGATAGCTATTATTTTCTGCTGTACTGTGTTTCACTTCAAAAGGACAAACTATTTTTTAATAGATGACTATTTATTGTCAGGTTGGACAAAACCCAGTCTCAAATTTCAATGTTGTCTAAGCATTATCTCTTAGCCTGACTGCATAAGAGATGCTGAGTTTAGGTCTGACATTTTCTCCTCTTCCTGAATGCATTCTATGTTAGGTACTTATTTAAAATGTGAAAAATTAATCTGTGCTGTGATGGCAACACACAATACAGAATGTATAAAAAAAGTTTCTGTATAAATCTTGTGTTCTACTATATTTCTAACTATCACTCTTTGTTCATGTAAGGATTTCACAACTGTTTTAAGCAGTAGTTGTTTCCCAAAAATAGAAGATTCTCATCTATAATGGAGGTGATTTTCAAATAATGGTTTCAGGAATTGGCAGACAACAAAGGCTGCACTGCAGCTGAAATAAACAGCCTTCCCCACTGGTGATTTTAGGATACCGGATATTAAAAAATCATTTTCCTGACATTTGCATGGTAAACTCAGATCTCACTCTGATGATAAATATATCTCTTGGGTTCACCTTCCTGGGCAAGCCTCAGGGATGCATAAGTATTAAATAATGGGATTTTTGTTTTATCATTGTTTCATTCATTTTGATTTGGTTGGTTCTTCTAGAAGTCATAAAATGTTTCAAACATAAAACTGACTAAACATATAATTATGGGTTGACTTCAGTGCACAGTAATGAAATAAATGCCTGTTTTTGTTTTTATTTCTATTTTACCTTTGTTGGAGGCCAAAAAAAATAGAATAACCACAAAGCATCAGATATGAAGAGGAAAAATTCTCAAGGTAGGTTTTAGTCTGCAAAACTTATTTCAGATTGCCATCAGCAATAGGTTTCGTATGTTGAGCTGATCATTATTCAATAGAATGTATTTGTTCTTTGATAAAGCCAATCTGGTTCCAGGCCTTTGTTTTCAGAAAGCATTGATAATACAATTTTTTTTTCAGCATATTAAGTTTCAGTGGTGTTTAACTAATTTTTTGCCTCTTATTTTTAATATTCCTCACTTAGTGAGAGGGTGTCAGTTAGATAAATCAATATAAAATGAACTATAATGTAGTATAAACACACACGACTTAGCAGCCCAATGACAACTGAAGTGCAAAATGTATGGATAATAGAGTTGGACGACAATCCTGCTTGCCTTAGAAGTTTACTCTTGGATCTTATCCTCAGGGTATGTGAGTAAACTAAGGTTACAAGGAAAAAATAATTAATAATGAAAAAAAAGAAGAAAAAAATGTATTTGATTGTGCATATTTTTATAGTAATAATGAAAGAAAATATAAAATATGTATGTTAACTTTTTACATAGAAAAGAGAAGGCTTTTTTAAAGTTTTGTACGCATGACTAGACATTTATGCTGCCTCAGTTTAACCATACCTTAAAAAGACCTGTAGTTTGGGAGCATACCGAGGGCTGGAAATCTGTAATTATGCCTTGGCTTTTAATGTTTGAAGTTTGACTCCCAAAAAACTTAGTTTCACAATCCATGAAAAATTCTAGACATGGCTTAATAACATTCATACACAGAGAACTGACAACTGGTCATTGTCGTACTTTACATCATAAATTAGATCTTTGCAGATGACTTAGGAATGCTTTTACCCAAATGCAAAACTGTATACTTCATTCCATTCATTGTGCAACCTGCTCTACAATTTTGCTTTTTGTGCTGATTTTATTAAAATTTAATGAGGAAAAAAAAATTAAAAAGCTTTTCTGAACAGTTAGCCCAAAAGATTAGTCAAATTAGAAACATGTTTCAAAACAATATGTAGGTTTTATATGCATAATTAATATTGCCATTAATGAAATATATTCACGTAAGTTTTTCAAGTCATGCATGATAGAATCTTACACATATCCATTATCAGCACTTGTGCAAAGCATCTGACACTGTCCCAGTGACATGGAAAGTAGAACTGAGTGCACCTTCAGCAAGTCTGCCAATGGCACCAAACTGTGTGGTGCAGTCAACACACCGGAGGGAGGGATGCCATCCAGAGGGACCTCCAGAGGCTTAAGAGATGGGCCTGTGTCAACCTCATGAAGTGCAACATGACCGAATGCACCTGGTCAGAGCAGTCCCAAGTACAAATACAAGCTGGGTGGAGAAAGCATTGAGAGAAGCACTGGGGAGAAGGATTTGGTGGTGTTGGTGGATGAGAAGCTCAGCATGATCCATCAGTGTGTGCTTACAGCCCAGAAGGCCAACTGTGTCCTGGGCCAGAGATCAAGGGACGTGATTCTGCCCCTCTACTCCACTCTAGTGAGACCTTACCTGGAGTACTTCATCCTGCTCTGTGGCTCCAAACACAAAAAGGATGTGGTCCTGCTGGAATGAGTCCAGAGGAGCAGCATGAATAGGGGCAGAGGACAGGGGCACCTCTTCTGTGAAGACAGGCTGAGAGAGTTGGGGTTGTTCAGTCTGGAGAAGAGAATGCTCTGAGGAGACCTTAATAGCAGCCTTCCAGCACCTAAAGGAGAACTAGAGGAAAGCTGAAGAGGGGCTTCTTACAAGGGTGTGTAGTGACATGACAAGGGGTAACATCTTTAAACTGAAACAGGGTAGGTTTAGATCAGATTTTAGTAAGAAATTCTCTGCAGTGAGGATGATGAAGCACTGGAACAGGTTTCCCAGAGAAGTTGTGGATGCCCAGTCTCTGGAAGTGTTAATAGCCAGTCTACTGGAAGGTGACCCTGTCCATGTCAGGTGGGTTGGAACCAGACATTCTTTAATAGCCCTTCTAAACCAAGACATTCTTTGATTCTTTGATTTTCATGTATCATGCAGTAAAATCTATTTTAAATGTGACTGGATTTTGTTTTGGTTTAGGGGTGGTTTTTTTACATAAATTGGAAGACTGTATCTGGTGCGATTTTCATCTGATTTATTAAAAATAAACACAGCCTCTCTATCTGAAGCCTATATGATTTTCATGCATCAGAGTTGTATTTATAATAGCCTCATCTTCATTCACTTGGAACAGATGGAAAAATGCCTTTAATTACTGGATTTTTTAATGTTGCAGACTGCAGGGCTAGAGACCTTGTTTCCTTCTTTTTCTAAACAGTAAAGGAAAGTTTGCATAGAAGAGCTCTGTAGAATCTGTTTGGCATATTTGACAAGGATGACTTTCTGATTGTGACAGTTCCTGGGCAGCTTTCCTGTGTAATTTTTCTTCAGCCTTGTCAGAGTAACATGAACCAAAGTCTCCAGCCTTCCAGTATCTAAAGTACTAAAAGTAGTTAATCAAAAAGGCTTTCTTAATCTGTTCCTTTTCCATCTGATCCTATTGAAAGAGTAGTTAACTCTTCTAGAATGGCTGTAGCATATAAAAACAGTAGACAGCACAGTAAATTCTTAGTTGGTAGATGCTTGGTGAAAGTGAAATTATGTAAAACTGTGTCTCCTGCTGTGCTATACACACACAAAGAGTGTTTGTACATGAACAGCAGCATAAGGTTATAAAGTATGGCAAAACAAACACGCGTTTTCTAAAAAGCTAAATGAACCAAAGCAATTTAAACTCTGGGCGTTACACACACAACTTGATCTCTCTATCACCCTGAGCAGCATAGATAGAGTGGAGGGGTAGGAAAAAAAATGAAAATCTGTAAAGGAACATTACAGCATTTGTTCACACTATGAGCTGTCAACAATCATGCATAATTTAAGACTGCAGCCGCTAACAATTTCACCAGGTTTTTCTCTGCTTGAGGAACTGAGATTTCTGATGAGTCCCTGATGAGATTACAGTAGCCCTAACAGCATCTTGTAAATAACCCATACTACCCCTGCACAGAACACAAACTTAGATTTCACAGATTACAGCCCTAAATTATAAATTATAACTGGTCTGCCCCACATTATTATGTGATCCAAGTTTGTTAATTAAAGAAACATTGTCAAAATGTATATATCATCAAATTCCCTTTAATGTGATGGTGTATATAATAACGTGTTAAAATTATTAAACACTATGTCAAAATTTAGAATTTTTTCTCTTCTTTCTGAGGAATTTAGCTTTTGTAATTCTCAGTGCTGTGCACAGTGTTCTCTTAGTGTTAAAAGAGAGAATGATTCCAAATGTCAAGGGGATTTCTGCAAGGAAACATTACATTTATGTGAAAGAAACAGAAACCAGGTGAGGATTTCACCAAAGACAGATAACTGATACATTTTATGTAATTCACAAAAGAAAGAAACAAATGAAAACCTAAACAAAGGCAAACCATCCTGATTCTAAGCACTTGTCTTCTTTTTAACCTTGAGACTATTTGTTTGTTTGCTTTCTGGGGATTTTTTTGTTCTGAGTGGAAAGCATATAATGTTATAAATGTGACATCTTCTAAGAGTTCAGTCTTTAAATCGCCACACAAGAGAAGTTTTCTCTCTTCTTCATGACTTTTTTTTTTTTTCACTAAAAATGTTTTGTTTTCATGTGGAATATTTTGGCAAACTTTGAAGTAGAGGGTTGGTCAAAATATTAAAACCTATCAAAGTTCAATTAATTTTTGTTTACATGACAATATTTAGGACATGAAATGAGAATGGTACTACTATAACCATTAAATTAAGAAATCTGAAGCAATCAAAAAACATGTCATTCTCGAGTGGTCTTGTGATTGGAAACTAGTAGGAATGGATAAATCAGTATTATGAAAAGGATTTTAACTGCAGACTCACATATGGAAGTAGATTTATAATTACTGTATTTATTCATGACATGGTATTTTTTAATACAAAGTGTTCTCATAATGAGCTCAGAAGCTTTGCCATTTAATAGGAACCTTTATTTATGTGAAACCAAATGCCAAACAGGTAAATGTGAGTTCACACATTCCAAATAAAAGAGCCATGCTGTGACAGAGATATTGTTTTAAGGTTTTCTTGTTTCCTACTCTGTGCTGCATACTAAAATAATAAATTTTCTAGTATAAAATCTGCAAATTACTGAAATTATATACATAATAAATATTTTTTTAAGCATAATTATATACAAAAATCCCCAAAAGTTTCTCAGAATGTGTACCTGTTGCTGCCTACCTGTTGAGGTATCAAAGTCCTTGAAAGGAAATATGACCATCAAAATAACCTACATTTTCTAAAGGACATACTAAGCTCCCTATACATTAGCACAGTTTCTAAGAAAGACATTTAGTTTCTTCTTAAACCATTCAGTGTTGTAAAACCTAGGTCACCTTCTGCTTATGTTAATCACAAAACACAGTCTGATAATTATTTGACTGAAATCACTACAGTGTTCAATATTGTATACAACACAGTGACCTGGCACGTTGTGTGTCCCTTTTGTTCAGTAATTCAGCAAGTACTCCACTCAGGCTGAAGGATGACACAGCTCAGTCACTCAATGTGAAAATGAAAGTCTGACCCAACATCTTTTAGGTGGATGCTTTAGCCAGAAGCTTATAAAATTGATTATAGACAGAGAGCCAGAAGATTGTTCTCTTTTATGCAGCCTTGTTGAAACACCTTCACTTTTCATGGGCCAGAGAACAAGACTATGCTTGTATATTCCAGGAGCTAAAATATGTCCTCTCTTATCTAGAAAAAGGACCCTGAGCAATACATTTTATGTTGCTAAATAATAGAGAGGTAAGGATGTATCCCTGGCTTCAAGGATAAGTAGCACAGATTATTTTGTGTTCACATTTCTTTTCAGATGGTCCCTTTTCTAACAGGAGTGTCTCAGTGGCCCAAGGAGGGCCGGGAAGCAAGCTAACAACTGTGCAGTGTCAGCAATCACAGCACTCAAGCTCACTCCTTACCCTTCCCTTAGTAAATAGCATAAATATACCCTCAGAATGTCTACAATGCTCAATATAATTTTAAACAGATCTGCATTAAATATTCAGTAAAGTAAATATTTTACATAAAACTGGATATTCCATCTCCTAAGCTCTGTATTCTCTCTCTGGCAAATGTAATAATTCTTCACAAAGACTTCATAGGAAGGTTTGGATGCAGGTCAATCAAAGCATTCCTTTGAGATGCTGAATATGCAACTCCCAATCCACTACAGGAGAAGCAGAACCTTACACTGGCTCTGACACAACCATAGCTGAGTGCTCTGACCCTGTGAATACACATAATCTTTTCTAGCTTATGTCTGAGGACTGGGTGATCCAAATGCCTCAGTCTCAGCAGAAACATCCATATCTCTGAGTTTTGTTTGTAGCCCTCCTTGAAAAAGGCAGAACTGACACTTCCTACTTCTATCTTCATATTTTCCTTTGGAGAGGTTTTGTCCCCAGTTGTCTACATAGAATATTTCAAAATTCTTCACGTAACAATCCATTTCCAGGTCAAAATGTATTTTAGATATCCACAGTTTCTTAGGCCTTGTTCATTCAAGAAACACTGCATTCTTAAGTGTTGTTTCAGGATCCTAATAGCTAAATTCTGTCAGCTAGACTCCCCCAAACTATTAACTGTATTTTTTTTTTCCCTTTGGCTGCAGCAGAAGGAAAATAATTTAATAATATTTTTCAGTGTTCCAATGATGCTTTGATTTAATTTCCCTAATGGTTTCAAAAAAAAAAAAATTTTTTTTTCACCAGACATCTAAATCAATTTGATTTTTCCCCCACACACCCCCTACAGAACAAAGTGTTAATTATCAGGAGAATTAAACTGCAGGACATTAATGTGTGAAATGACTACTGAACACTTTCGTGTTAATCAATTCAGAATAAAACATTAATCCCTTTACATCCCTAAACACTAATTTAACAACAAGGAAATAGCCAAAACCATGGTGGTCTAGGGACCACTGACTTGCACTGATATACCTAGCTTTGTGTCAATGAAGTCTAGATCCTAGAGAGAAATCACAAGATATTTGCATACGAGGGGAGCAGAAAGACTTTCAAAAGATATGAGTTATTCTTCACTTCACACTGCCCTTGGCTATGCCTGCATATATGATTTAACTAATGTAGCTTCTTTACAGCCCATTTTCCATTAATGAATTCCGATTGAATCAAACCACAACTAGTATAGTAAGCAGTGATTATCCTGTGATTAACTGAGCTCAGAATATCACAGTCAGCATATTCTCCATATAAACTTTTTCTCACCATTTTATCCTGTTTAATGATTTTCCTTGACCAAAAAACAGTATGTCACAAAAGCTTGCAGAAATAAAAAATCAGAAGAACTTAGTATCTTAAATAGATTAAAAAAAAAAAAAAAATTAGGTTACCTTTGCTTCTACCTGATGTTGGAGAACCTATTATTGAATTCATTTTCACAATTAATAGTCCCTTGTAAATAATTTAATTCTTTTTCTACAATTAGATAACAAAAAATTTGATTTAGCCAGCAGTGTGCCCAGGTGGCCAAGAAGGCCAATGGCATCCTGGCTTATAACAGAAATAGTATGGCCAGTAGGACCAGGGAGTCCTTTGTACTTCTCACTGGTGAGGCCAAACCTTGAATCTTTGTTCATTTCTGGGCAGCTCAGTTCAGGGGGGAGATTGAGGTGCTGGAGTGTCTTCAGAGAAGGACAATGAAGCTGGTGAAGGGTCTGGAGTGCATGGTCTAGAAGTGGCTGAGGGAGATGGGGTTGTTGAGCCTGGAGAAAAGGAGGTTCAGGGGAGACAATCTCCCTCATTATTCTTCTCCAGAACTCCCTAAAAGGAGGTTGTAGCCAGGTGGAGTTTGGCCTCTTCTTCTAGGCAACCAGCAATAGGACAAGAAGACACAGTCCTAAGGTGCACGAGGGGAGGTTTAGGTTGGATATTAGCAAGAATTTCTTTACAGATAGTGGAATGGGCTTCCCAGGGAGGTGGTCAAGTTACTGTCCCTGGAGGTGTTTATGGAAAGTCTGTTTATAGAAAGATTGGATAAGTTACTGTCCCTGGAGGTGTTTATGGAAATCATGGTCCAGTTGACATGGTGGTGTTAGGTCATAGGTTGGACTAGATGATCTTAGAGGTCTTTTCCAACCTAATTGATTTTGTAACATTTAAAAAACGATTCCATGTTAAATGATAACATTCCCTTAATCTGGACAAAAATTGAAATCAATTTTGTCTCATTACAATATAAGATACTAGAGCTTTAAAAACCCCCAAGGCTGTCTTGTCACTGAATGTCTTTTATAATTGCCAGATTTTATTATCCTGTCCTTTACTTTTTTACATTTAGCTTTCCAGTTTACAAAAAAATAACAGTGGTGTCAACTTCCTCAGTGCCAAATCTACCTTTTTGTAATATATTTTTAAAGAATAAAAATATATTACATCAGCATTGACCTTTCACCCTTTTGATGTCATGCAGCATCCATATATAAATTCTAAGGTAAGAATTGTTTCTTGCAGCCATATAAATTTATGGGATTTAATGTTAATTTTATTAAGTCACAATCACTAAATGTCTAGAAATGCTTGAGGGGGTATTTTTTGTTTGCGTGTTTTGGTGGGTGTTTTTCCCAGAGGTATGTCTCAGGATACGCAGGAGAACAAGAATGGGCTGCAGGCAGCCTCGACCTTGAAGAGTTACAGCTGTGAGGAACCAGGTGTTTCTACTAAAGACCAGAGACCAGCTGACCCTCTGGCAGGTAACTCATAAGAGAGAGGAGAGGCGAGGACCCCAGACAGTGACTACTCAGAAAGCAAGCAGGACTGAAGCAGCTTTAGGTGGTAGCAGCCTCCTTTGTACCTCTGGACTGAGAGTTGGCTTTTTGTTTTCCGTCAAGGATAGACATTTGCTTTTAAAAGATACAATTCTAGTCACTCACTTATGACAAGGAAACCCAAAAAACTCTCTATTCAGTCAATCCTTTTTTCAGTGAGCGTGAAGAATTTCATTAATATTCCACAGATTTCACCTGAATAGTTTTTGTCTCATCCACTGAAAAATGCAGAACCTAACAAATAATTGACATGTTTATGAACCTGAGAAATAATGTAGGGTAATTCAAGCCAGTAAAACAAAACATGAGCTATTTTGTAAGACGGCGCTATCCCATTAAGAGAGCTGAGTGGTATACTGTATACAGGGAGAAAGAACTGAAGCAGAAAATACAGAATTCTTATAAATTCTCCAAGCCTTTGAAAGATTAACAGAATGAAGGTGAAAGTTTAAACTTTGTCTTTTCTCTTTGTCCTGGTTTCAGAGAAGGGGATGGAGTTTAGAGCTCTGTCTTCTCTATGTTTCTGTGATTTTATGATTCTACGATTTATGGACATTTTACAGACATTTCACAGGGGTGGCCCATAGACTAAGGAAATTATATCTCTGCATTTATTGAAGGCTGAGAAGTGGTGTGGTGGTTATTGAGGATATATTGGATAGTGCGTGATAGTGCATGCGCCTAAGCATGATGAAAATGGCATAGAGTCAGCGGTGGAGAATGTGCTGGTTTTGGCAAAAGTAGAGTTGATTTTCGTCATAGTAGCTAGTATGGATCTGTGTTTTGGATTTGGCCTGGAAATGGTGTTGATAACACAGGGATGTTTCTGTTATTGCTGAGCAGTGTTTACACAGAGCCAAGGGCTGATCTTTTCATCCTGCTGGACCAGTGAGCACAGTGGGGGTGCACAAGAAATTGGGATAGAGGACAGATGGGACAAGTGACCCCAGCTGAACAAAGGGATAATATATACCTTGTGACATCATGATCAGCAACAGATGAGGGGAAGGTGTGTGCCTGGAGGCTGTTGCTCGAACACTGAATGGGCATAATTTTTTTGGTGGTGTACAATGGTTTTCATTACCTCTCTTTCTTGGGTTTTATTTCTTTCTCTTGGTTATTTTCCTTTTCATACAATTTACCATAATTGTTGTTATTATTATTAATTTTTTAAATTATGAAACAGTTCTTCACTCAACCAACAAATTTTCTCATTTTTACACCCTCCAGTTCCCTTCCCCTCCCTCATCCTACTGTAGCATGGAGCGACCAAGTCAGTGTGTGGTGCTTAGTTGCTGGCTGGGGTTAAACCATGACAGTAGACTATTTTTAAAGTAACAAAAATAGTAGAGAGTGGGGAAATATTGATATAAATGTGGGTTTAAATGGAATTTCAGTTTTATCATTATAAGGATAATGTATATGACATTTTCTCAAACACTCATTTTGATTTTCAAAAGTTTATAAATCCCATTCAATGCTTACTTCTGCCTTTACATACCTTAAAAATCTCTAAAACCAGAATCCTGGGCTATCTTGCAATTTTTTTTCCATAATGAGCTTAAAGCTCATTGTGATGATACAAAAGAACTGCTCATGTAACTGTGACACGAGGCAGCTGTATTCTAACAGATCAACATGTTTCAACGGAGAATAATGTAGAAAACATTCTGCTGCCCCTGTGTACATAAATGACATTGCTAAAAATTGGTGAGAAAAAACCCACGTTTTGTTGCCAACATTTATATTCAAAGCTAGCTTTTGAATCTCTGTTTCTGGATTTTTTTCATTCACAAATCTTCTACCTTGTGCAGAGATTCAGCAAGAAAGATATACATGCTTGAAAGCAGAAGAAGGTAGTTATTGACTAATACACGCAGCAGACAGCTAAAATGAGCAAGCTGTTGGGCGGAGCGTTAATGTGTTGACCATCTCTGTAACACATCCAATGAGTTTTTGCTGGCCAAGCAGTTGTCAATCAGGCTGGGAAGGGTCAGGCCCTATTGCTCTTTGAAAGAGGATAATCCTCAGTGTTGCTGAGTTTCTGTCTTCTGGTTTTCTGTTTTTCCTTTAAAATTTTTGATTTTGTCATGTTAGTCTTACCTCTTCAGCTGCTTAAGTATCCGCACTTCAACAGTGCCACCACAGCTTGCAATTTTACATTTTCTAATCTTGCATGGCTCTAGTCTAGGTACTTTCGCACAGCTTAGCAGTTTTCCCAGATGTCTGAGCCAAGGTTATAATGCTGTGCTATATCAAAACTAGGTCATGATTCACAAACAGCTGAATCTCTAAGAGGAGGATTGCAATTTCACTTTCATCAGAATAAATAATAATAAACTTAATAAAATCCAAATAATCTGGGAGTAGGAAAGGATCTCTAGGGAGACCCATTCATATGATGATTCAAAAGCTCAGAAAATTCTTCATTCCTAACTTCAAGCGCTGAAGTAAGCTGGACTTACATTTACCTGAAAGAAACCCATGTGGTAATCACCTAGGATGGAAATCTAAGACATTTTCAGATGTATGTATGAAAATTGAAAGATCCCACAAAGGCATCTCACTATTGACAAAGAAACAGACCAAAAAAGCCCCACAACAAAACAAGGAAGAACAATAACACAAAAAAACACCAACACAAACCCCAAAATGCCTCACTGTGTTTTCTCCAAGCATATCTGAAATGACTGTCTAGAGTTTATTCATGTTGTGTATTTGAGAAATGAGAAAGAATAAGATAAAATATATATAAACACCGAATTAATGAAGGCTGAAGTTTTACAATATAACTTTTGAAGTCCTTCTCTACCATGTCTGTTCCTTTTCTCATACAATGAAAAGGGAGCCATTGAACAAAATGAAATGTAAGAAATAACAAAGATAAAAAAGAAAATGCTTTTTTCACAGGGGATTAAATTAATTTCATGTAACTTGAACTGCTGTAAAAGTTGCTTTATCCAAAAGGAGCCTTGATGGAATTTCCATTGTTCAGTCAACAGAAGACAACACAAAATTGTAATGCTGAGTTCTTTTTGCAGGACAAAAAAATATACTGTAAGGTGAATTAGGGTAAAAACTGATGGATAGACTGAAGAGTTTAGAGAAGGACTCTGAATGATATGAAGCATTCTGACTTGTACAAAAAAAATAAAAAGAAAGTCATGCATCTAATCTAAACGGAAGTATTTCAGGAGGAGTTTTCTATGTCTATGCAAGTAGCTTCAGAAGCATATGTGTTTTTCAACTAAAACAAAGAACTGCAAAGAGCCACAAACAGTAGACTATAAATTACTCACCACTACTAGACTAGTTATGTGGACGACTTACATTTCCATGGTTCATGTCCTAACTGGGTCATGAGTTAGCCTTCCTTATGGTTTACTGATTGTCGCCATTCCAAGTCTCCCTTTTCTTGTGAGGGCCTGAAAGTTTTGGGACAAGCTTTAAATATCTGTGTTAGGGCATATTTAGAATTATATTTTAAAACAGTCCAAACATACTCATTCTGGCAATAAAATAAGGATAAGAGACACGTTCTCTTAGATCAGATAAGATTGCTTCAGTTCACACTTTATTCCATAGCACCCTTCATCCACAGCATTTTCATTCATATTATTTGACTTGCAGAATATAGGCTGGAGACACTCAATGTGGTCTTTTTCAAATTTCCTCATGGTCTCTGTTAAGGAAATTAGATATCTCTGAGAAATTATCCCAACATTATTAACAAATCCAATAAATTAAATATAATTAAACTAAACTGTGAGAAGATATTATTCCATTAGGAACATGGGTGTCTCGAACTGTGAAACAGAAGATCCTGTTTAGCACCTTGATTAGATAATATGATAATTTTTAATACTTCTATGTTGTATGGCTGAAAAGTACTGAATATTTTCTATTGACTATTGAAAAAGAGTGATTTTCTAGAGGTTATTAGTAATCACAGTGTACCAGTGCATTCCATTTGAGGAGCCAAACAGTGGTAACTTTCAAAAGTATAGAAAATTCTGCCAAAAGAGATAAACCATCTTTAAATCAGAAAGGTGATTTTTTTTTTCTCTCTTTATCTTATTAAACAGCATTGTACATTTCTACAATATTTATGCTTGCTTCTGTACTACTCATGGAGCCTGGGGAAACAATGCTATAGATATGTGTGTTTCTCTTGAGAAAACAGAGTGGAATAAGAGAAAAAATCAAGTCCTAGCTTGCAGCTAGATGAATCAAAACGAAAATTTAGACAGAAAAAGCAGTGTTGACATAGTGACTCTAGGTAAATGTATTCATGGATTATCCATTAGCCCACATGAGGAAAGTGTGGCATTCAAATATAATAGGAAAATGGAAAAAGTACTGTATATAACAGTTTAATGACTCCAACCATCAGTAGATTTTTGGGGTGGGGGGGAGGCAGGGGGCTGTTAACTCCCATCTCCCATCAATAGCTATTTCACTGACTCCTTGGTTGTAAACCAGCATTTTTATACTGAATAGAATTCTGTGTGATATTGGTGGCTGGACCAGTAGCTCATTCCCCATAAATTTGAGTCAAGCTAGATTCTCAGAAGAGTCTAAAAAGGCCTGAGAATGGCACCAAGAGAAGAGCAAACTGTCATCTTTAGAAGTAAGAGATGGGGTGTCAAGAAAAGTGACAACTACCATGCTTAGATATTTGACTAAACCTGTCCTGAATGTGATTAAAGAGAAAGTACAAAACTTGCTGGGCAAATGCTAAGCTAAGTGCAAGAAGATTGAAAGAGTCCTGCCCCATAAAAACAGCTACTTTCATCTATGCAACCTTTCCAATTTAGCGCTGATGCCAGATTATACCATTTTTACAAATTCTGTAAGTCTTAGTTACATCGTACATTAGTTTGGGCACCTCCATGGATGTCACTTTCCCCAAATCTCTTGTAATTTCCTCAGCTTCATTCTTGAGCCCAGATGCCTTTTCACTTAAGGGATTTTAAGAGAAATTATTGCAGTTAGAACAGTACAACTGCTGCCAAGCGTAGTACATATTTCAGTGGACTTTTCCATTATTTCAGTGTTTAAATGGTGGATTGGAATGTGACTGGAATATGTGGGGTGGGAGGCAAGAGTAGTGGGGTTTTGTCGTGATTTAGAACAAGAAAACATACTTGGAGTGAATCATCTGATTGTCTGTTGATCTGGGTTTGCTCTTGTCATGGGACAGTATTTGACACAATGAACAGGATTCATGTAGTGTGTGGTGCTCTGGGAGCAGACCAAATGTGTTCCACACAGCAGTGGACATTCAGTCTACAGAAGCAGATGAGAGGTTGATGTGAAGACTTTAGTGTGGATATTGCAAATAAAGGGGATACAAAAAAGCAACTTCTCAGCCCACAGAGTCACTCCTATTGCCTTGCACAATGGGCTTATATAAACGAGTTGTAGGACATAAGCAGTCCTTGGCAGAGCATAAGTCCATAATGCACTCAAAACATTTCTGATCTCCTGCAACGTTGAGTACATTTACGTTGCCATGGGGAATGAGCTCAAACATAGGACTTCTGATTGTTCACAAACTTTAGCTGCTAATTTATGTCCTACTTCTAGTTTTGATGAATACAAGTAGGCCCACAGAGACAGCTCTGCTGTGTAGGGAACCAGCCTTAGACAGTGTCACTGTGAGTCAACTGCTGCCAAATGGCCCCAGGGCAAGGACTCAATCCCTGGTCTTCTTTTATTTAGCAGAATAGAAAGAGTTACAGAGATCTTGGGTAAGAAGTGAGCTGCATGGTTAGTCCAAAAAAAGACTCTGCTACTCCCTTGTGCTGTCAAGTCTATTTATAGGCCTTTGCACAGAAAATTCAGTATTTTTTTCTCGCTTTAAGTGTTATTTATGAAGATAAGTTTAAAGACCTGGGAGGGGCAAACAACAGCAAGAAATGCTTCCCATTGCCACTGTTAAAAACAGCATTGATAAAGTTTCTTGCAGTTTTTTTCCTGTCTACAAAACATATTCTATTTTCCAAGAAAGAAAGGTGCAACATTTAAACCTTCCAGTTCCATCCTCAAGTCCTATATATTTGGTTTTTAGTAATTTCTTCTGCATGGAGCAGCTTAGGAAAATCAGTCCTTTGGAAAGCACATGCACCCCCAATTCTGCATTACAAATAAACTTTTTATTATGTATCCAGCCCCTCTTGATTGCTTTTGTATCTAGAAGATCATTTTACTGCTTACACTGAAAAGTTTTCTCTCTGACCTCTTCTAACAAGCCGGCTCTCCTTTAAAGCCCATTTGACCGTGTCTGTTTCACGTTTGGAGAAAGAAGGGAGATGAGATCAAGAAAACTTAGCTATAGACAAGTGCTAGCAAATGCACATAGTCCTTATTGGGTAGGGACACGTGCTGTGACTGGATAAATATGAAATGAGATTTTAGCTGCAGAGGAACCTGCTTTTAGGGCACAGCTGGAGACAGTCAGAAAATGCCATGTGTTACCAAACAAGAGTTATGCAGGTGATAGGGCTGTAAATGCATTGATCCTGTCTGAATGTCTTTGGCTATGGGAATGCTCATGAGACAAGCTCTGACTTCCTGCCCTTTTGATGCTGAGCATGATCCATAGGAATTTCTCAAATACCTTTTATTTTCTTAGAGATACTCTAGCACAACATGTGACTTGTTTAAAAGGGTGGTGGTTAGCTCCTGATGCGGGTGCATCCCGCTGTTAATGTGGGTACCTCAGGGCTAAATGCATTTTGCCTCATGGAAAATCTGCATGGGAAGCCATGATTGCAGTCTTCAAAGTAGAAGACTGTTCTAATTTTACTACTCACGTGAGAAATTGGTCTAATTTTGGTGGTCAAATAAAATTGGTGGAAAAAAACTGTATATTGCAAGTCACTGAAAGCAAAAGAATTGCCTTTTCTACATCTTTAGCCTCACTGGGCATTAGTTCCTTTAGCATGGATCTACTAAATATAGGAGAAAGGAGAGAAAGAACCATCTTCTTTTGCATTCATCTTCACATATTTAACATCAATAGTATTTCAATGTATTTTAGACAAAAGTAGCATTAGATACGGTATTTAGACTTCCGGCAAATACAACTTGCCACCCTTAAAATTTTATAAGCATTAAAATATATACTTGACAATCAGAATATCATTTTCCTTTATGGGAAATCAATAAAAAAACACATGCAAATTAAGACTATACATTCATATTTGATAACATAGATTTTCGTGGCATTTCTGTACTCTACAATGCCAATTACCGGTAAAATTTGTTATTTTTACATGTCATGGAAGGGAAATTAAAATAGAAATCCTACATTCAGATAATCAGAAAGAAAAATGGAAAAATATGTAAAGGAAAATATGCAGTAACTGAATTTTATTTTTTTTTTTAATTAGCTGGTGAGAGATATATATATATATATATACACTATATATATATAGTATGAACAGTTTTGGAGTTTAAGAAATTAAGTTATTTTGTATCCCAGTCATAAATGTACACTTGACTCAAGGTCTGAGGATCAAGAGTTCTCCATAGGATAGTTTTTTTGCAATTTCAGCCATTGCTGGCAGTATAGGAAGTGTTCTGGTTTATTTTGGAAGTTAGATTTTTCTTTTAGAAAGCTAAGGAGTCCCACTTAGGCAAATTCTTAGCAGGTTGGTGATACAGATAGAGTCTATTTGATTTTTCTCGTACAAAACAGTAGAACACTTCTGGTACACTGAAATGTTTTAACCATCTAGAGGCAGTATTTTAATATTGTTTTAAGATTATGTTAGGTAACAAATCAGCTTTAATTATTAAAAAAAACAGAGGAAAGGATGGAATAAAAATAGGAGAAAACCCAATTGATAGCCAAAGAATACGCTGTATTCTGCCAGAGACAACAAAGAAGAAGGTACTACCTTCAGACAAAATATAAGGACATCTGCCCACAAAAACAACATAAGCATGGAGAAACAATGAAACAGCATACTTGGGAAAAAAAACCAAACAAGAAAAGGAAAACAAAACAAAGAGCAAAAGAAAAAAAAATAAAGGAAATTTAAAGGAAAAAAAAAGAAAAAAGAAAAAAGAAAAAAGAAAAGAAGAAAAAAAGACAAAAGAAAAGAAAAAAAAAGAAAAAAGAAAAAAAAAGAAAAAAGAAAAAAGAAAAAAAAAGAAAAAAGAAAAAAGAAAAAAGAAAAGAAAAAATAAAAGAAAAAGAAAAGAGAAAAAAGAAAAGGAAAAGAAAAGAAAAAAAGAAAAAAGAAAAGAGAAGAAAAGAGAAGAAAAGAAAAGAAAAGAAAAGAAAAGAAAAGAAAAGAAAAGAAAAGAAAAGAAAAGAAAAGAAAAGAAAAGAAAAGAGAAGAAAAGAAAAGAAAAGAAAAGAAAAGAAAAGAAAAGAAAAGAAAAGAAAAGAAAAGAAAAGAAAAGAAAAGAAAAGAAAAGAAAAGAAAAGAAAAGAAAAGAAAAGAAAAAAGAAAAGAAAAGAAAAGCACTAACATTAGCTTTGCTGACTTACTTACCACAAAGATGCCAGTGGTATAATAATTGAATAATGTCCTGGACTCCTCAGGGTGCAAAATGTTGATGAGCAGACGCCAGGAAAAGGTGTAAAAAAAAATGAAAGATAAACACAATAGAGATCACAAGGTAATAAGCCATGTGACTAAAGGAGCTATTAGGGTTTACTAGAACCACTTTGCTATATGCATTAGACATTTTTCTTTCATCACAGTGAAGAAAAGAAGAAATAAGGTCTTAAATCAATAATTCATATGTCACAGCTGGAGCAGGACCACGTTTCTCAACTAAGCAGGCAACAGCCCTCCATTCAGGGGAAGTCTTTTACAATACTTAGCTACAACAATGGTAGAATTACCACCATACACCTATTAAATACTTTCTATATCTCCTTTCCTTACAGGTGTGTCTTTACTGGCTGTGGTGCGATACGACTATCACTGCTCCTTTTTATGAAGGAGTAACAGTCAAGAATGAGACTCTGGCATCACTATAATTAATAGTTAAAACATAACAATAACAGCTGGGAGATTCATTTTGGTGTCGTCAGTAAATTTTCAGCATAATACAGAACTGTTGTGGAATTACAGGACTGAATTTGTAATTATTCTGAAATAATTCTTGAAAAGTTGGTGGAGACCCATTGCACTGTCTTTACATTGCATTCCCTATGGGCATCAGTACACCGCAATTTTAGGTAAAGAAAATAATATTTGAGTAGAAATTTCTGCCAATCCTTCCAGAAACTTTCTACAAAATGAAAAGACTGTGGTATAGTTTTTAGTGCCTCACTTTCAATATAGCCAGAATATGCAATCATTTAGCACACAGGTAGTACATAGCCTCTTATACTAGCTTTTTCAAACAGTAAAATGTCCTCCCCAGAGAGTAATCCTCCTTTACTTCTCTGCAGTGCTGCTTTTATAGTTTTATTATTACTCTACCTTTTCTTCAGACATAGTAACTAAGTGTTATTTAAATAAATAACACAAGAAAAAGAAAAATGCTTGTAGATGAATTGGAATACTGGTGCTTTATTTTCTTTCTTTAATGGACTGCTCCTTTTAGTAGTGTTTCTACCTCATTTTCTAGAGTCTGGAATGATCAGGCTCTCAAATTTAGTGCATTGAAGCAGGTAAAATAATTCTCCACTGTCTGTATATATTCATATATACATACAGATACATGTGTGTCTGTGTGTATATGTATATGCATATGCATATATGTATGTATTCCCAACTCGTCTGATCCTTTCTGCTCATGACAAGATGACTAGCTCTATGTTTCCCAACTGGATAATAAGGATCAGGAGAGGCAGATATACAGAGACTGGCTTCTGCTCCCCCATCATCCTGCAGACTGGATAATCTAGGCTACATGGCATATCATGGAGTCTATGCGATGGTAGATAGTGATTTGCCATCACAAATACAAACCTATCAATTCCAGCTGGGGAACTTGAACATCTTCAATAGCATACTTCTGTTTAGGGCCTAAAAAGATAATTTTGACAGATTGTTCCAGCATACACTTAATTTCTAGGAAAAAACTCATGCACTGGTGGTTTTTTTTTAAAAATGAACACATTACTAAAGAAAACCAGAAGAACATGAAGAATTTCAGAGCTTCATTTATACTGATAGTATACATAAAAGTCACATAAACCTTCACTGTAGTAGTTCTGTGTATTGAGAAGAGTTGGTTCTATGTTCTGTATTGGTTATATTTCAGTTTATGGAGAACAAACTTTTAAGGCAAGTTTAACTTATGTGAACTTAAAACCAGAAAACAAATAAAACCCAAAACACTGAAAACACTGACCCATGTCTCTTCTGCAACCCTTCTGCTGCTGTTGCCAGAAGTTCCTGGAATATCTAAGGCTGATTTGAAGAGCTACCTGTATCTAAGTAGGGATATTACATGCTCTAACTAGAACAAGACTGGGATTGTACATCCTCATAATCTTTAACTCTGTTTCCTGCAGGTGAGTCTCTTCCTGAAAGGAATTTCTGTGAGAGTAAACATACGGAGGAAGCTGATCACCTGGTCTTCATATGAACTTTCAGATTTGCTTTTGTAGGAGCTGACTAAGATGAATCCCTATTATTGTGATTTAATTTATCTTTCTCCTCAGGAAGTGCACTTGCTGAAGTCAACATTCCTATTGAAAGTATGTGAAAAAAAATTGAAAATTTTACTTAGCTAAAATAAGTATAATAGCTAAAAATAGCTTGTAGCATTTATATGGTGGTGTCCAGCTGCTACATATTTAAAGCAACCTTGAAATTACCTGAAATTATTCCTATTCTAGGAAGTGCGAATGAAATACGAATACAATAGAAATGACAGTGTAATTGAATAATATTACTAGTTATTCAATTCTTATTATACATCTAGACAGAAAAATGCTGCTTTTTAAAATAGACCATGGCTTATCTTCTTTTGGTTTGGTGAGAAATCCTGGCTATCCTGAACTAACAGGATCTCAGAAGTGATATCTTTTTAAAAGGCTGAAAAATGACTAAATTATAGCAAAGTATTTTTGGTTTTACGAAGCTTTTGGTTTTACTGCTGCTTGATGCAAGAAAAAAACCCAACTTTTTAAACTAATACCATTAACAATTACTGTGTTTAATAACACTGTATTTTGATTCTTAGAATAATTTCTAATCAATTGAAGTTCTCTTGCAGGATTTCAAATTTGCATCTAAAAATGCATAACATTTATTAACATTCATGCTATTATGACTCTGACAAATTAATTGCATATTATTTTATCAAAAGTTATAGCAAGTTATGACAAAGTTGAAAGAAAAGTGGTGAAATAAAATCAGCTTATAAGGCCCTTTTCTCTGGAATTTTGTTAATGTATAATCCTGTTCTCTGGGGCAACTTTTTAGTTTTCTGATGACCAAAATACTTTGGTTTTCCAGACATTTCAAGACTGTTTAGTTATATTTCAAAAATGAAATGAGCTGTTGGATAAGAAATTCAATTGTGTGTTTCATAAGCCATGCAGAAAAGAAGCATACACTTAAAAAAATTTCTGCATTTCTGTAAAAATAATTACCTTTCTTCATATCAGTTTTCAATGAAAATATGTATCCCTGTAGAATTCTTGGAATACATTTGGGATAAGTAAAAAATTATAAACATTATTAATAAAGAAAAAAAATGTTTAATAACAGAATTGCTGGTTTTAATATAAGTACATCGTATAAGACTTTAAAGATAATAGGGAAAAACATTAAGTTCTGTACAGCTTATTTGGCTTCTATGATACCTTCCCTTGTGTCTCATTGAATACTTTTCCACATTACTGTACAAATTTATCACTGCTTTTAGGTGTACTGATATAAGAAAATCTGAGTGAAATGCTGTTCTGCATTATTAACCAATAACACTTGTTGAACTCAAATGACAAAACATTTTTCCTCCTTTTATGCTTACAATGACTGACAAAATAAAAGTTACTTGTTTTCTATAACCCAGTTTGTTTTTTTTTTTAATAACAGTTTTATGATTTTTCAGGATCTCAGGTAACAACACCAAAAAATCTTTGTAAGATAATCCTGAAGAAAATATTTGAAATATTAGACAAAGTCAACAGGTAGATTTTAAATATTTGTTTTTAGTATTTGTAGGTTACATGTGGTATCAAAATTGAAAGAAATAAATTACATGAAAAATATTTCATTTGCTATGCCTTAACAATTTTAAACTTTTCCTTAAAATATGTAAATTTTAATATCTATTGAACATACTACTTTTTTCCATATATATGCATACTGAATACATATTATCAAATAATTACTGGTTAGTTCCTAGGCTAATTACTTTTGTCAGTATTGAATTTTCAAAATTGTCTTTGAAAGCTCCTTAGATGACCTTGTGAAGTAGTTTTAAAAATTCTCTCTTATTCTTGAAGAGTTATCCATCTTCACTTCTGTAAGGGTAAAAAAATATAATGTTGATCTTTAATTTCAAACCTAAACATCTCAGTTATACTCCTGTAAGAATAGTACTTAATAAATGAAGAAAGAGTTGCAACAGAACAATTATGCCCAGGTTTCCTAAGTTGTATGTTTGGTAGTTCCCTCAGCAGGCTTCAAGAACTGTTTCTCTCTTCAGGATGGACTCAATTTCTTTGTTTGCAAGGTGACAGGATCAGATTCTTAACCAAGAGACCCACTGGCTTCTTGGCAACCTCTTCTGTTTTGAGCAGTCTGTGACTATTTTATCTACTAGCAAAAAGGGTATGGATGGAATAGCAACCTAATTCGAGTCATTCCCAACCTATGACAGCTGGAAATTTATCAAGAAACATATTTTATTTGAAGAAATATATATATAACATATATGTATGTATATACATACATATATGTATATATTTTTATATAAATATAAAAGTGATGCTTGTCTTGGATGTTCACATAAAAAAAGGTTACACATATTTACCTGTTTAGAATTTGTGTAACTGTAGCACATTAGTATTTACAAGTCCCAGCATGTTTAGATATACTTTCGGTGAAATAAGAAAAAAGGATATTTTTAAAGAAATTGCTAGTTATGCCGCTGGTTTTTTGTTGGTTTTGTTTTTTAATTTAAACCTATGTTTACACTCTCAAATGCATTGGAAGCTGTGGCAACTACCAATACACAAACATTATTGCATAGATTTAATGTACAAGCATTCATTTTCTTCTTTGAAAATGTACTTTGTTTGAAGTCTGTGTTGAAATGGAGGGCCACAGAATTGCAGAATAGCTCAGGCTGGAAGGGAGTTTGGAACATCGTCTAGTCCAAGCACCCTGCTCAAGGATGGTCACCTAGAGTTAGTAATGCAGGACAGTGTACAGGTGATTTTTGAAAGTCTCCAAGTGTGGAGACTTTCTGGGAACCTGTCTGTGAAACCTGTGCCAGTGTTTGGTCATCCTCACCGTAAAAAAATTGTTTCTTTATGTTTAAATGGAACCTCCAGTATTTCACTTTGTGTCTATTGCCTCTGGTCCTGTCACTGAATAAGACTGAAAAAAGCCTGACTGTATTTGCTTTTCACCCTCCCTTCAGGTACTTATATACATTGATGAAATAACCCCTCCAAAGCACTCTCATCTGTAGGGCAAATCTCACAAACCTCTCAGCCTTTCCTCACAAGGAGAGGTGCTCACTCATCTCACTGTCTTGTCATCCAGCCCACACATCATCATTTTTCTATATGAGTATCTTATGGACGACAGTGTCAAAGCCATTATCTAAGTCCAGGTAGACAATATCCACTGTTCTCCCTCATCAAGAGGACACTTACATTCCTACCAGTGGAAACATCTATGCCAGAGTTAGACACTAGCATAAAAAATCTGGGCACTTCAAGTGGCAATTGATCTTTATAATCCAAAAGAGAATATGGAAAATGATGCATTGCACAGTTTCTGAAAAGTAGGCAGAATACTCATAATCAGAAGAGATTTTTTCCTGCTTCTTGCACTTTTAAAAATGAGTAAGGGAATAGTATGTCACACTTCTGTAGATATTTCTCTGTGTTTTGACTTTCCTGTTGCTTTACTGAAATTGAATTATTTCCATATTACTATCAAACTATGTAGAACAAAATGAGGAATTTTCTCTCAGAGATTACCAAGAACGAGAGAATGATAACTAGATATTACCATCTTCACTTTACTAGTGAAGAAGTAGAGACCTCTTTTGCTGAAAATCACAAACTTATCCTAATGTTCATTTATCCAGTTAGGGTAAAATGAGTCCCTCAAAAAATTACTCCCTGCAAAGATGTATCTATAAGAGGAAAAGATGTATCACACTAGCATTCCTTGTCTGCATGCAATCAGGTGTTTGCAGATGCCCAACCCTGTCTCTTAACTGTGCAGGCAAATACATCCTCTTTATGTCCAGCTACTGGAAAAGTGGTTACATTTCAAGGACTTATTTTGGGACAGCTGACTGGTTTATTTCATAAGCAACCACATGTATATATATATATACACACACACACGTATATAGCATATATATATATATTTTACATGTGTGTATATATATATAGCATAAATACATTTTATCTAATATAGCATAAATACATTTTATCTAAAACAATTATGCAAATTTTACTAAAATCGGTTTTTATAATCTAACTGAAACCATGCAGAACACATGAGTTTCCAGTGGAATTTAATTAAAAGTGTGAACAATTCTATGATTTCCCTGCAAAAAAATAATTCTGTTTTCTGATTACATTTTATAAATTATTTTAAAATGTGTTATTAAGAACTATACAAAACTACAAGAGAATTATATAAAATCATCTGAGTAGTACTAGTATTAAAACAGAATCAAAGTATTGCTACATAATACAAGTAAGAACTTTCTTTTATTTCATAGGAATATTAAATGGACCAACTCTAATTTTTAGACAATTAGCAATCACA
The DNA here is from genome assembly GCA_013397865.1 of Struthidea cinerea. Lineage (NCBI taxonomy): Eukaryota > Metazoa > Chordata > Aves > Passeriformes > Corcoracidae > Struthidea > Struthidea cinerea. The sequence goes on along the minus strand of VZTI01000708.1, from coordinate 202,268 downwards.
GAATACCAGTTGGTAAAGTACAAATGAAAAGGTGAACATACCCTAGTCATCTAAATCCTAGTCACCTAAATTTAATGAAAGAAGGAGTAAGGACAAGACAGCAAGGACCTTTTTTTTACATATATATATATATGTAGTTTGGTGTATTTTAATGTTCATTATCATCTTCAAAGGAAGTGTACTTATTTATCTTGTCCTGCTGTGTCCTATGTTATGCTATGCTATCCTATCCTATCCTATCCTATCCTATCCTAATCATTAGAGCCACTAAATTAAGACAGCTTTTTGGCTCCTTTCAAGCATTTTCTCCAGATATTTCTGCTTATCCTACCATACTTGATTACCATCATGTCTGATCTCAATTTTGTTGAGACATTGACCCAATAATGGGTCAAATATATTAATCTTGTTTCCTGTTTATGTATAGGTATGAATATCTCTTTTCATACTGCACCAAAAGATACATGTTGGGTTAGGTGGATATTATTTTGTATTGAATGAGCATAACTGAGTGCTAGAAAGAAAAAAAGTTTCTTTACAATCTTGCAACTGCAAGTTTTTTTCATTTTCAGCAAAAAAATTGTGAAAGGAAAAAGAGATTGATAAAAATCACCACCCCTGAAACAAAAGACAATATTAAGCTGAAGAAAGTTTCTGGAGTGCAGCATAAGGAAGTAGAGATAGGAATATATTGGGAACAATGGCACTGAAGCATGAGTCAAGCAGAAAACACCGGACAAGATCAAGGAAATATACCATAGCTTCTCAAAGACAGTGGAGAGTGAGATTACTAAAATCCCAAAGATAGTTTATTCCATAATTGAGAACAAAAGAGCAGACTCCTTATTCAGTGAAGGAATCAGCTTTGCAAAAATAGTGGGTGCAGTTGTTTATTTTTTTCTGTTTCACTGAGTAGATCTGATTTTAAAGTTACTTAGTTTTAGTTGGTATTCCAATAATATAGTTGTAGAGATATGAAGCTCCTTGGTATTTAAAACAACTTATGTCTCCATATAGGAACCAGATGTTCCTGATCAATAGGTTAATAGGTGCCATAGAATGAAATAATGTGCAGTCATCTAAAAAATTATTCTCTAGTCCCTAGAATGCACAAATCATTTTCATAGTCATAATATCATTTTCTCAGTATGACTTACAGTGGTTAAAAATAAGATTTACATAAACAGAAAAAATATAAAGGCAGGGTGAAACCTCATGTATATAAATGTTCATGTAAGATTGTGCAGATTTTTTTTTAAAAAAGCCCTGATATTATTAGGCTACATTCTTATACTGGGGGACAGGGGGAAAGTGAGATCTATAGGAAAATGGACATACAATAATTCTAAGTATGTCTTTCACTATGCAAGAGGCATAGTGATGTTTGGCCACACAGTTAAATTGTCATAATGAAACACCTGGTGCTACAAGTTTCTCTTTCCTTGGTTGTGGTTTTTTTATTGTCTTTTTTTTTTTAATTAACTTATATTTTAGGGATGTGTAAATTGATGTAACAGTTGCTTTTCTTCTTTTTAATGACCTACAGACAACCGAATTTGTTTCTACATTTATAAGAGACAGTTTGGACTATTTCTATTATTATTAAGAAAGAAGAAAAGAAGTACAGGAGTGGTGAAGATAAACCTCTTACAGTGGCATGCAGAATTCAGACTAGAAAACCTACTTATCAGTATTAATTGACCTCTGCAAACCTCGTGAGCACTGAATCCACTGACTTGTAGTGTAATGGCCACATTATGATCTCACTTGCACTGGCTAACACAAGTCCTCATTAATACTACTATGCCACTAGAGCCCATAAATTCCTTATTATATTCATAATATAATATTAATTTCATATTATATCTTTTTATCAATTCTCAAAATTTAACTCTTCACACTGACTATAGACTATCCAAAGTCTATCAGGCTATCCAGTAAGTTTCCCACTAATTCTGTAGTAAACAGTTTTCCACCAGCTATGTTCTCTCCTGTGTTTTACCACAGTTGCAAGAAAAATATTTTGTTTTGTTATATAGTCTTTTTCTCTCTCTTGGACTGTAAGATACCTATACCATAGGCAAGTAGCTCTGGTTCTGTAAATAAAATGCAGTGACTGGAGCATTGATTCTGTTGTGAAGGTGAACCCACATTTAATAGCATATTTTCCACATCTAATATTATGAAAAGCTGGAAAAATAGCAGTTAATCATAAAGATTACTGATGGAGAGACACATTAAATTACTTCATTCGTACAAAAAATGTGCTGGTTCAATTTCTACCACACAATTCTTCCTTTCTTTTCTCTCATTTGATCTTCCCTTGCTTATGGAGAGTTGCATCTTAGCAGAAAGCAATGAATATAGTGAAAAATTTTAATTCTTATTCATATATACATGTCTGAAAAAAGAAACACGATTCCGTTTATCTTTAGTAGATGCTTCTAACTCCGCTGTGAAATCAGCATATAATGATATGAGGGAATTCACAGATTTTTAAACAAATTTGGAAGCCAATTTAGATAGGCATTAGGAAATACTCTCTGCTGTAGTTATACCATTATGCAGAGAAGAATGTAACATTTATTGAGTAGGAGAGAAACTCAGCAAAAGGAACCTTGATTTTGTAGTTTAGTGCCAGAGAGACTGCCTTGGGATGGAAAAGTGCTTTTGTCTGGTATGTTCTTCCACTTTTCCATATGAATTTTATTCAGTAACTTTTAAATGCAAATGCAAAAGAGTCCTTGAGGAGTAGGAGGATTCCCTTAACTGAGAATCTGGCATGTACCGTACTAAAGAGTTGTTAAAATATATGTGCAGCACCAAAAGGTGTCACAAATGTTCCACTGAAGTGAAATCAGTGGATTCAGTGCACACCAGGCTTACAGAGGTCAATTAAACTTGTAAGTAGGCTTTCAGGTCTGAGTTCTGCATGCCATTGTAAGAGACGTAGGCATAGATCACTCAGTTACGCTGTGTGTATGTTAGACAATGGGAGCACAGGAAGTACCGTTTTCATGCAGAGCAGCTTCACGGAGGTAGAAAATCAGGACCCCTGTGAAATCTTAGAAGTGGTGGGTTTCAATATTTTGGACTCATACAAACCTAAACTTGGCCAGTCCAAGCTACCCCTAAGAAACCTATAAAGCAACAAGATGAAGTAGAAACAAACAAACAAACAAACAAACAAACAAACAAACAAACAAACAAACAAACAAACAAACAAACAAACAAACAAACAAACAAACAAACAAACAAACAAATAAGTTGAAGAGAAGGAAGGAAGGAAGGAAGGAGAGAGAAAGAGAGAAAGAAAGAAAGAAAGACAAAATCTATGAAAAACCCCAAAGCAAACTAGAGAGAAGACATTCTTTAAATATTCCTAAACTTCGTATTATCTTCTTAAGCAGGAACAAATGACTTAAGTAATGGATGAAGTGATGTAATATTAAACAATGATAATATTTACTGATTTTTAATAGAAAAATATAATTTGCTTTATGGCATTTTCACTTCATCATATAAAATCACCTACCTTTCAGAATGAATTTTTATGCCAAGGAGGCATACATTCCACATCTGTAAAACTTCCTAAACTATCTCAGATTACTCCTCAGTTCTGCTTAGCTGATGAACTGCACTGTAAAAGTGTTAATTCACTTCCAGGACTTCTTTTGGAGAAAATGTTTAGAGCATTTTAGAACAAAACTCCTGTGTTAACACTGATGGCAACTAAGTGTAAAGACTGCTTTCAGCATTCTGCATATCTCAAAAACACTGTTCCATGAAGTTTTTAACATTATCCTAGCAGTCTTTGAACACCATCTCATGCCCTTCTGCTATATTTTCTGGTATATGGCCATTTTATGTTTTTAAAAGAATCTACCCTAATGAATTGCAACACAGCCTTCACAGCATTCCAGAAAGCTTCAACTGCAATAAAAACAGCCCCAAGAAATAACAGCTAAGCTTTCTCAGAAGGCCAACAAGGCCATCCTATTTAATTCACAGGAATACTTTATAAGTACTGGATATTGTGGGTGTGGAAGCCTGCTGTCCGAGGTAGTGGTTACCAATCTCACTGCACTAGATGACCGTGGAAACCAGAATCCTTAACCATGTTTAGATGCGTAGATGTAACTATTGCTTGCCGTCCATTTAGTGCGGAGGAATGTTGTGTGTGTGGTCTTGTCACGGCCTGGGGCTGCTTTTATGATTTGGTGCTGAGGCTGGCATGAGTGCTACGCTTCTGTACATTTAACTCAGGTAATGCACCTCCTGCTGCTAAGACTGCACTTCTAAAGATCCTTGGGTAACTTGCACCAGGTTGTTGACTCAAATGTTAGCACTGGGAAAAGAGTAGGCTGTAGGACAACATAGACACAAAATAAATATATACAAGATGTCTGTGAATAAATTTAGATTACATAGAGTTAATGCCAATCAGAGAAATGAGATTCTGAAAATCTCTCTGTGAGAAACAGAGGATAAAAAGTACAAAAAATGAAGAAAGCTCAATGAATTACTTTAAAAGATTATATGCCCTGATTTTGTGCAGTAGCAAAAGTCTGTACCAAATGAGTATAAGTTCCTTTGCAACTTACATACAATAGTGCCTTGCATTATTTCTTTTTTAAATATTTAACAAGAAAGAAAATGTAGAGAGCTGCATGAGCTACAGAACAATTTCACAACTCATTGATTGGAACAGTTTTGCACTTTGTCCTTCTGAGATTCAAAACACTGATAGAAGAGCTCAAAGTTAAAATAAAATTGCCTTATTCATATGAATAATTCCATATTCAGAAGTCCTCCTGAGGATTATTAGAAGAAAATAGGAACATCATTATGGCCCATGTTAAAATGGAGATGGTAGATGATGAATTAAACAGAGGAGAGAGGTCAGAAGTGAAAAGTGAGAACTTGGAGTCATTTACATTAAAATAGTTGGTACCTTCTGTATAGAGGAAATTATGCAGAAATATCACATCAGGAGAGAAAACTAGAGGGTCACAAATTGGAAGAGAATCAAGTGAGAGAGATGTTATGTGACTTAAAGTATAAAAGCTCTACCTCTCTGAAACTATGAGCTCAGACCTCTTAGTTATAAGAGGCAAGTTTTCTTTCACATCATCTTTTATCTGCCTGTGTATCCTAGGTTACGGATCCTTTTTCTTCAAGGAAATATTATCCTCTACACTGGCATACAATTTTTTTGGGCTTTGGTTATCTCATCCATGGTGTGATAAATAAAAAGTGTTGCCAACCGAACCAGTGTGGTCTTACTTGCAGAAGGAAGTGCTAGAAATTTGAAGAGGGATGGTACAGAGAGTAATTCTTAGAACAGTAAGACTAGGTCTATTTGTTAGTTATGCAATGCTCACACAATTATCCAAAAAAGATGAAAAACATATTGGATAATGAAAACACTGGAGAAAAGTTTTGAAAGTGAGATTTCTACATGCTTGAAAAGCACGGCACACAAACTATGCTCAAATACGAGATTCATTGCAAATGGATTCAATAGGAGAGTTTGTACAATATTGCATCCATCCATAAAGCATGTCATCCATGACATAAATACAAATACTATGGGAATGCATTTAGGTGGGTAGGAATACCAGCATTCAAATGGCTATGAAATTAGATTGAGTAAAAAATAAAGGAAACCTTACAAGCAAGCCTAATATGGAAATTCCCTATGGGTAAAAATAAATATGAGAGACAGTGAAATTTCAGAACTGTTCTGATCCAACAAAACTTAGGGAAAAATTCATCATAGATAGAGTTTAATACTCGACACAAGCTGATATTTTCAGCATATATAAAATATATTTGCACAAGCTCAAAAATAAGTTGTTCTAATATAACTAACCTAAATTGCAGAAGTGGCACAACGTACTTAAAAAAAAAAAGGGTGAAACTTATAGGAAAATAAATATAAGATGTATTGTGTTTGTGCAGCATGCTTTTGGGGGCAGGGAGAGCGTGGTTGTGTCTGTGCATGCTACAGTAGGGGTGGCTTCTGTGAGAAGATGCCAGAAGCTTCCCCTGTGTCAAATAGAGCCAATGCCAGCTGGATCCAAGATGGATACACTGCTGGTCAAGGACAAGCCCATCAGAGACCGTGGTAAGGCCCCTGGGATAACAGATTTAAGAAGGCAGGGTGCAACAGCAATAGAAACCAGAGATAAGAGTGAGAATATGTGAAAGAAACACACCTGGACACTCCAAGATCAGTGAAACAGGAGGGAGAGGAGGTGCTCCAGGCACCAGAGCAGAGAGTCCCTTGCAGCTGGTGGTGAAGACCATGGTAAAGCAGCTGCCCCCTGCAGCCCATGGAAGTCCATAGTGGATCAGAGATCCATCTGCAGCCTGTATAGGACCCCACTCTAGAACAAATTCATGCCCAAAAGTGGCTCTGATCCCATGGAGGGTTTGTGCTGGAGCTGGTTTCTAGTAGGAACTGTGGACCCATGGAGTGAGGACTCTGTGCTGGAGCAGGTTTGCTGGCACGACCTGTGACCCTGCAGGAGACCCACGATGGAGCAATCTGTTCCTGAAGAGCTGCACCCTGTGGAAAGGGACCTGGAGCAGTTTCAGGTAGAACTGCAGCCCCATGGAAAGACTCACATTGGAGGAGTTCATGGAGGACTGCCTTCCATGCTGGAGCAGGGCAGGAGTGTGTGGCGGCCAGGGAACATACCTTTATGTTAAGGCGACCAAAAGGCTTTTCCTAGGGTGCATGGCTCTGTTAAGTTGATCTGTTCCAGTTTGAATTCCCCGGTTCGCTGCTGGCCTTGGCCCCTCGTCACTCCCCTGGGGGTCTCCCACTGGTCCCCATTCCCTGATCCCGCCTTTTCCCCAGCCCCAGAAAAAACCCTGACCTAGCCATTGTTTTGGTATTTGCCCCTGAACCTTCGACAGTGAAGATGCGATAGATCCTCCTGCCGGAATGCAAGCAAATACCCTTCCTGCCTCTTTGCTACTGACTTAATACTGAACCTGCCCAGGCTTCTGTGGGAGCATGCGGGACCCCACGGAGCCAGAAAAGAACAGTATTAGGAGTGTGAGGAGTCCTCATCCTGAAGCGGAAGGAACGGTAGGGATGTGTGATGAACTGACTGCAGCGTCCAGTCAAATCCCCCTGCACCACTGTGTGGGAGTACATAGGGAAAACTGGGAGTGATGTTAAGCTTGTGAAGAAGGAAGGAGTGGAGAGAAGGTGTTTTTATGATTTTTATTTCTCATTATCCTACTTTGACAATAAATTAAACAAATTTCCTGGGTTGAGGCAGGTTTGACAGTGACAGTAATCAGTGAGTGAATTTTTCCTGTCCTTATCTTGACCCATGAGCATTTTGTTATATTTCTTCTCCCCTATCCAGCTGAGCATGAGGAGTGATAGAATAGCTTTAGTAGTGGGCACCTAGCATCCAGGGTCACCTCACGACATAAACACAAACCTTTATGTGCAGATGTATATCTCTTCTCGTCCAATATGTACAGCCCAAAGGGAAAGTTGTTACCACAATCTTTCGTTAGACTGCCACAATTTCTCATATCATACTTAGGCCTTCACCATCACCCTCAGCTAGAATGTTTTGTTTTTTCTTGTTCTCTATCAAATAAATGTGTGATTTTCATAGGTCACATAAAAGCTCAGTAAGTTGTGCACATCTCCTGAGGGGACAAAGTCAGGTTTTCAAAGCCGTCATGGAAAGAAAACAAACATTGGAGTCTCTTCACAGACAAGCCTTCATTACTATGGTTTGACCTTAAAAAACCCCAAACCAGTTAGTCTCTCAGCTCCTCAGAAGAATCACATACCTCCTGTCTCTTCTCAGATCTCTCATTGACTCTGTCTTTCACATACATTATTTCTCAGTACTTTGATCGCTGTGTCCTGAGTTCAAAAATCCCCCATATAGCAGATCTTGCTCTCTTCAGTTTTATTTCAGACAAGTGGGGTTTGCCTTTGGCATTGCTACAGAAAGCATTGAAAGAATAAACATCCTGTTACTGGAATGAGGAACCATACTACCTTTAATTCATCTTCTGATTTTATACATTTGGGTATTATCATTTCTGTGACACCAGGAAGAGATAAAGAGAAGCTTTCCCTTTCCTTCTTTTTCCCAGAAAACAATGTAAATGCTGGTAACATTTTATCTAATCCTTAAACTTCTGCTAACTTCTATCCTTCTGAGGTTTCCTACTGTTCTGCTGCATTAAGAGAGAGAGATCCTTTTACAGCTTAGCTCCCACCTACATAGACATTGATACTGTGGAAAAAAAAAAAAAAACACTGGGAGACCAAAAAGCCCCCCATCATTTCCTCACCAGACAGGACTACCCTCTTTGCAAGTACTTGAAAGCTGTGTCTAAACAGAGAAAACACAATCAGATAAAATAATATGGGTATTAGTCAAAGTTATCACAGAAAAGGACTTCAGGATTTTGGAAGCAAGTAAGCTAAAATTATTTCCGTGACCACATTTTTTCTTATCAATAAAACAGAAGACGGAGGGTATTTGGTAGTATCTGCCAATTTCACTGATGGTTGTTTTTCTAGACAACCGTGCTGCACAAAATTGCCCAGCAGGCATGTGTTCCATTGCGTGCTGGATTCGTGTTCCATTATATAATGATGGATTTTGTTTTACACCTCATGGAGTTCCAGAAAGAGAGTACTGAATAGCAGAAACTCCCTATGTCTTTGAAATTTTCCTGGTCATTCTAGTACATGTTAAAACTTGTCCAAATTTATTGGTTCAGGTATCACACATTAGGTGTCTAGATCCTTTATTTCAGTTTGCCCATTAGTGTTGCTGCAGTTCTGAACTTTCCCTTACAAGGAAGTTTTTGGCAGACTTGTCAGAATGCTGTCTCTCAACATGCCTGTACAAGGTGAGCCAGGAACACCTGGGATCCATGAAGAATGTTGGTTCCTTAAAAATATTATAATTAAAAAGATAAAAACCAATTTTCCTCTGGGAACCTCTGTGGAAGACCTACTGTTGAAAACATAAGCTCATACAATAACTTTATGTAATGGGTATCATCAGGGGAATTGGAGTAGGTCAGTTTGCCAAGAGAGCCCTCTACCAAATTTTCTAATTTCATCATCAAATGGACTGCAGAGCAGAAATTGATTTTGTGCTTGCATTTTCCTTTCTGATCTTTTGGCCCTGGTTTTTACATGCATACTTTCAAAATAAATGCTAAGCACTATGCATTGGCAGCTTTAGATTACTGCAGTATCTCCAAATTAGTCTGTCTTGTAGAAAGACTAGGCAAGCAATTCATAAATAAGGTGTTGTGTTTTAATTCCAGCTGGCAGCTAAGCACTACTGAGCAGCTCAATCATGCCCTTCTCACCCCACCCCCTGGTCTCTGCTTGGATGTGGGAGAGAGAAAAGTGACAAAACCTGTGGGTTGAGATAAAGACAGTTTAATAGGTAAAGCAAAAGCCATGCACAAATCCAATGCAAAATAAGGAATTCATTCACTGCTTCCCATGGACAGGCAGGTGTTCAGCCATCTCCAGGAGAGCAGGAGTCCACCAAGAGTACCCATTACCTGGAAAGACTGTCTTGCTTCCTAGGAGAAGGGTGTCCCTTTCCAGATGGGGAGGAAGCATGGCAGGAATAGGGTCCATCCACCACTGTTTCATTGTCCTGAGCTTGGTGAGCATCTTATATGTAAATCACCCTCTCTTTTACTTTTCATTTTCTTATCTTGTTGCTGTTTCCATTAAAATTGTTCTTATTTCAACCTGTGATTTTCACCTTTTTATCCAGTTCTCAACTCCAACCTCCAAACAGCCTCCCTTCCTCCTACTTCCTCCAGCTTTATATACTGAGTCTGTGGAGTAACTACAGACCTGTTAGTCTAGCCTAGTTCCTGGAAAAATTATGGGTAAAGTTATATGGGCTACTTTTGAAAAGCATTTAAAGAATAATGCCATCATTAGTCATGGTCAACATGGGTTCACAAAGGAGAAGTCCCATTTAACTGATTTGATATCCCTGTGTCACCCACCCAGTGGGATGAAGGGAAGGCAGTAGATGTAGTCTTTATGGATTTTAGTAGGCTTTTTATATTCTCCCTCGTAGCATCCTTCTGGACACGCCAGTCAGCTGTGGGATGGGCGGGTTCACAGTGCACCAGGTGAAGAACTGGCTGAAGTATAAACCGGTAGAACACAAATACAAACTGATAGAGCAGTGGCTGTAAAGCAACCCTCCAGAAAGGGATCTGGGGATGCTGGTCAACAACAGGTTCAATAGGTGTCAGTGTTTCCTGGCAGCCCAGACTGCAAATCACATCCTGGGCTGCATCGAATGCAGCATCACCAGCCAATCAAAAGAGGTGATAATCCTGTTGTATTCAGTGCTGGTACAGCCTCACCTTGTGGGCAGTTCTGGATCCCAGAATTTAATTAGGATCTGAAGGTATTTGAACACATTCAGAGAAGGGCAACAAAGCTGGTGGAAGGGCTGGAAGGAATGTCCTGTGAGGACCAGCTGAGGGCTTTGGGCTTGTCTAGTTTGGAGAAAAGGAGGCTGAGGGTCAGCTTCATTGCTCTCTACAGCTTCCTGCGGAGGAAGCTGTATTGGAGAGGGAGGTGCTGATCTCTTCTCCCTGGTACCTAGTGATGGGACGTGTTGAATGGTTTAAAGCTGCAGCAGGGAAGGTTCAAACTGGATATTATGAACCATTTCTTTACCAAGTGGTGGTCTAACACTGGAATTAGTTCCCTAGAGAGGTGCTTGACATCCCAAGGCTATTTAAGAGGCATTTGGACAATGCCCTTAATAACATGGTTTAACTTGGTCAGCCCTGAATTGGTCATGCAATTGGACTAGGTAATCCTTGTGTGTCCCTTTCAACTGAAATAGTTCTATTCTGTTCTATTCTCTTCTAAGGCTAGATCTCTACAGTTTTAGGCTAATGCTTTATGTTGGTGAAGAATGATCACTGCATAAGCTGTTGCCTGGGCAACAAGCATGAGCAAAAATAATAGCTGTCCCTGGAGTAAAGACTCACTGCACCTCAATAAAACTCCCCAGTATAGTTTTCTTCTCCTTAATCTCTAAACTCAGAGCATAGAATCCAAAGCATGTGAGCAGTGTCTGAATGATTTGCTTATTTTCAAATGGCTGAACACTTGATATAAGCAGTTCTGGAATAGATAGTATGTTCTCTTGAACTTTAGATTTAGTTTGGCGAGGTATATTCATGTATAATGAAAAATCTCTTTTGCTGTTACTCACTTGGTATATGTCTTTTTTTCTATGGCTTTGCAATGAATAGTACAACCAGTTGCATTACAAATGCCTAGAATAGAAAAAAACATTCCCTTTCCACTCATTATGGAATATTTAGAACAGGATCCATGTATTTATGTATTTAAATGCTAGGGTTTGGACAGAGCTTGAGACTACAGGCTTATAAGTTTAGTCATGGGATCCAGTTTGTTAATGCTGACAACTCACTGATTCAGAGAGTTACACGTGTGACAAACTGTAGATATTTACCTTAAACTGAGATATCAGATCCCAACACTGTTAATTGGAGGGTAGTTTCTCAGAAGCAAACGTAAGTATCAAATGTCATTGGAAACTCCTTAGGGTATTTGAGACATTTTCATTAGGCTAGACCTGCAGCTGATCTCTGCTCTTACAGGTTGGTAACTGGAACTCAGGCAAGATAGTATTCTCTGTCAAATTACACTGAAAACTAAGGCAATTTGGGGAATTTTGACAATTCATCTAAGCCGTACATTGTTGATAGAAGCTTAACCATTTATATTCACTTACAGTTAGATATTTGGAGTCTGGAGTCTGAACCCATCTTAAAAGTTTATGACATTCTTGCTCAAAAATATTCTTTACTTTCTTCTGCAACTTTTTATGACAAAACATAAATTAATTTAAAAAAAAGTGTGGATGTGGGTTTTTCATGTATTTGTTTAATTCTTGATCTGATTTGCAATGCAAATGATTTTTTATTTCTCTGTTCTGGTTTTGGCCAAGGACAGGGTTAATTTTTCACAGTAGCCATGACGGGGTAGAGCCTGGATTTGTGTGGGCATGGCCAAGACCCTAATGTTATTCCATACCATCTTACGGTATTGCCTGGGGCAGGGGACTGTCTTGCTTCCTAGGAGAAGGGTGTCCCTTTCCAGATGAGGAGGAAGCATGACAGGAATAGGGTCCATCCACCACTGTTTCGTTGTCCTGAACTTGGTGAGCATCTTACATGTAAATCACCCTCTCTTTTACTTTTCATTTTCTTATCTTCTTTCTGTTTCCATTAAAATTGTTCTTATTTCAACCTGTGATTTTCACCTTTTTGTCCAGTTCTCAACTCCAACCTCCAGACAAGAAGGGAGAGGGGAAGAGGGAGAGCAAGTGAGCCGCATCTGGTTTGGGAAAGTCTCGGTGAGGGCACTGAGCTGGGGAGTACCATTTCTAAACCACAACATTCTCCCATGTACTAAAAAAATAATCTCTTAACTTAAACAGTCTAGATTCATATTTTGAATTGAGACAATAATGTCCTTCACAGATAGGTGACCAGAATGGAAGAATCACATAAATATATGTCTGTACCTATGTCCAAATCAGATCTGTTAAGTTTAAGGTCAATGGATTACACTTTCAGTTTTCCCCATGTCCCTATGTGATTGTTTCGCTTGCATCCACAACCCTAGATGCCTAGATTCTTATTTCACAATCCTGATATGGTTACTAGAGAGATTGCATATCACATCCAACTAGAAGGCAAAACTCCCCTTGCTGCAGGGGACTTGTAAGGTGTTTCAACCATTTGACCTGTATAGGTTCAGCACAATACTCCAAACACAGGATGACTTCTGTTTGTGCTTTCTCTTGCTAGTCTCTATTCAAGCACTGTAATGCTGTTTAGAGAGAAACACATTAACATCTGTACAAATCGTTCAAGGAGGGGAGTATTGCATTACTCAAGATCTTAACGTGGGCTGCAAGACAAAGAAGTAACCCTTCTCACTCTCCTTTAGCTTTCTTGTAGTTTCTTGTTTCTGCTGTCTTCCTTGCATCAGAACATGCCATAAAAATTATCTCTAGCAGAAGCAGTACTCAAATGTTTGTTTCAGTGAAAAGCTGCAAGACCCAAACAGCTTTCTGCATTTTCTGAGACAAAACCTTTTATTATGAAAAGGACTTCTGTTTTCCAATTCAGCTCAATGGATGCTTTTGAAAACCAATTAAATCATAATAATAACATATCCAAAAAGTCTGTAGTCTATTAAATAGCTGATGGTACCAGCAGTCTTTTAAGAATGTGTTTGAGAATTTATAATAAAAGTTAACACCACCATTAGCATGAAATTAATGCTCATTTCTCCTAATGAAGACCTCTGCAATTTATATCAGTTTTCATTAATCTCTTAAATTTGTTATAATAAATCTCTTTGCAATCCATTATTGTACCTTAAATTCTCCATTTAGTTATCTAAAATAGATTTGAAAATAAAATGCATTCTTACGTTTTTTATTTTGTTCTTTTTTACTGTTGCTTTGGCTACTGTACAAAGAATGAAAGAACTTTGTTTTCTCTTTAAATTCTTGAAACAACACTACTCAAAATGACTTGAATTGATGACACAGCAACTGTAGACAAGGAAATAAATGGGGGGAAAAAAGTAGAGTCACCTTCTAGTGCTGTTAGTTAGCTTACTTTATCAAAGCTGCTTTGCTTTCTTGTCCTTATTGCATTTGGTTTCCCCTTTGTTGCTTTTCTCTTCATCTGTGCATTTGAAAATCTTTGTTGTTGTAAGCTCACAGTTCTTTCAGCGGACAGCTGACATTAATAGCAACATCATACCATTCTGGGTATCACAATTCTCAAAATAAAGGAGTAGCAAAAGGAATTTCCAGCAGCCCTTTACATATCTCAACTTTGTATAGAGTACTTTGACAAGAAAAAAAACACTTCTGCCCAGTGCTAATCTGATCAGAAGAAAAAATAATTTTCAAGTTGTGTTATGGTTTTATGGATGTCAACATTATTTTATTACCTTGATAGTGAAACTTGGAAGCTAATCACTCTACAAATGTTTTGTAATTTTTTTAAATTTGCATTGGGGCTTCACTTTTATTTTCATTATTATTGTCAGTGTTCCAAGCCTTAAATACAACATCACAAAGTCACTCCAAGACAGGGACATACGTTAGATCTGTACAATATTATATACAATTATATATAATACAACTTTCTGTTCTTAATTACATTTGTTTGAATATAAAACATAGCAATAATTTGTGGGTTTTCATTCTGTTTGCATACCTTTGGTTTTATTTCTTTGACTGAGATTTATTCACTCTTGAAATTCTAACAAGTTTTCTCCTATGGAAGAGACAAACAGCCAGAAACAAAGAAATAAAATATCACTTCCAAAGCTACCTGTGATATTTTTAGGCAAAACATTTGCAGTTTAATTAGCATGATGATCTTTTGTAGAAACCAGCAATATAAAGTTTGCAAGCTAGAGTGACAAGGTAGAATTGGGGAGACATCTAGTAAATTATAGCTTTATGTAGGTAAAGTAATTTACAGCTTTTTGCATATTTTCTTCATTTCAAAGAGATTAATAGAGTCACTTGGATTGCTACACAATATTTGTACTGAAAGCATGGCTATTACAGCACTTAACATTCTGTTTATCCAATTCTAGTCACCTTTTAGTAAGAAGATCCATGGAGACAGGAGTGGTTATGTGGAGAAAGCAAGGCTGGGCTTCTTTTAAAAATAAGACAAAATATATGGTTTACTGCCTGTCAATTATGCCATCTTGAACCTAATTCATATTACTATTTCTTTTGGACGCTTCAAAGAGACTTTTTTCTTTTTTTCCTGCTTTCTATATTAAAATTGACTGATCTTACTTAGACTAGATATCCTGAGAAAAAAAGCAAGTTGTAGATATTGTCCTAGTGCCTGCTGCTGCAGCAGTTGCTGCTGCTGCTGCAGTTACTGCTGCAGTTCGGCTTTTAGCCAGCAGCACTTCTTGGAGGCTGCATTGAAGTTGCCATGGGCACCTTGAGATGATCTACTAAGTGGAATAAGTGGTCCACTAAGTAGACTTTTGGTCATCCTTAGGCATTCTGTGAAGGTAGGGTGAGGCCAGACTTCATCAAGGACTTTGTAAAAATACTTTAAAACAAACTAGTAAAACACCAAGACATGTTCTTCCAAACTGTGAAACACGGCATGACCTTATTAACAAAAGTTTCCAACTATTATCTTAAAAAAATCATAGCTGGAAAACTCCTAACTAAAAGAGAATGCATGAATAAAAATGAGTGTGGACAAAAAATCAGAAAATAAAGAGCAGGGGAAAAAAGCAATAGTTCTACTAATATCATAGCAAACCATCTTGGCATCATAACAGATATAATGATAATTTTGTTTGTGTGGTCACAGATCTACTTATGTCTTTTGGCGCTACTCGTAACCTCAAATCTTATATTCGGTAAGATATTTTCCTCTCTACTGTTTTCTCAGCTCTGTCTGTTTCTGTTTCAAATGTCTCAAAAGATAAGGCTTCAAGTAACTTATTTTACTGGAAAGTGCTCTACAAGGTCAAATGGAAGGGGTGGAAAGGATATTCACTTATTAACAAGCTGCCTTCTGTCATAGCTGATATATGAACATTGTTCAGGCAGTTAATTGTTAAAGAGATTAAAATTCTTTGAGCTCCACATATAATCAGTCCAAATTGCGGATTTACAACCTCGTCGAATATTCCATCTGCAAGGCTAAACTAGTACCTTTTATCTGTCATAGAGAGATGTCGCTTATTTTAATGATAAGAAAATGTATTTGTAAACACTTTGAGACATTATTATCTCAAAGTCCAATTTCAGCCCCCAAGTTGATTCAATATCCCCAGAGCAGCAAGAAGAATCAACATATTTTTGCAAACAAAACTGGAGAAAATGCAGATAAATAAAGATCAACACAGTATTTTTGTATAATAATAATAATGCATTAAAATTACTTTTGCAAAATAACTTCCTGAATACCTCTTTCAGAATTTAGATTAATTCCTTGGATCATCAGCATTTGCTAAAATTAGACTCAAATCTTTTATTTCTATATCTAATTGCAACATATTTTCTGTCTTGTTCTGCTGATGTTAATATTCTTAAATACTTTAATTTCCTGTTTTACGTTTAACTATTCCAATGACTGTGTTGGATTAGCATAAATTCTAAGTGCATAATAAACCTACTTTTTGTTTATTTATAGACTATAATTACCTCTTGCAAAACTGTGCAAAAAGATATTGGAAAGTAGAGCTATCTCTACGACCTATTAATTTCGAGGATATGGGAAGCTCAGAGCACTCCCACTCCTTCCTACTCATTACCCCTTTAGGCAGCCAAAATTCCATGTCCCACATGAACAAGTCAGTGATGAACTGAATTGTGATTCAATTCGGTACTTTAAAATAACTTTCTGCACATTTGATCGTGTTTTTTATAGAACACTTAAGTGTTTCCAAAAATTTAGTAACAATAAGTGAGTCAACATATTAAGCAAAAAAGTAAGATGAAATGAAAAGAGATGCATAAAATATTATGTAAAACTTAATTGCTTGAATTATTTTTTCCTAAACATATCACTAATAAAGACATGATGCTATTGAAAAAAAAAAATACTCACCATGTATGAAATCCTAAGTAGGAGATTCTAGCTTTTACTTTACAGTGTAATTTGAAATGTTTTCTATGGAATCTAAGGATTCAGAAGAAGCAAAAAGTGAAATTTTTTCTAAGAAAAAATTAAAATGTTACCATGATATACAATAAAAAATAACAATCTCATACAAGCATATAAACGGTGCAAAGAACTACTATTTATTCATGTATTGTTAAAGAATCCGAGGACTGAACATCAACAGCCTTAATCATCCTACTTAAGTGAGAGTTAGGCAGAATTCTAGCTATGGTATGTTAATAAAATAGTCATAATTTCTTGAGAATCTTCATGTTTTAATTGTTGGAATACAGAAAAAGAACCAGCACAAACCTAAAAAACAGTTGCAAAAATTTTTTTAAAAAATTTGGAGTCAAGGAAGACTCAGAAAGTTGCAAGACTAGAACAAGTCAACAGTATCAGAGAAGAAGGTATTGTCCACTAAAAAAAATATGAGGAGAAACTATGTATTGATCCTTTATGATCTAACTTACTATTCTATTCTTTTAAAAAGATATATGTTTTTTGAGGAAAGGTGGTTTAAGACAAAAACTAAGAAGTAGATCAGTAGAAACCAAACTGTAGTGAATATATTTTAAAAGTTTTAAGTAATATACTTCCAGAAAACAAAGGCTGAAATTGTGGAGTTACTTCAGAAAATTAGTCAGCCCATGATGCATTGCAGGTTCTCCAATCCTGCTTGCTGAACAAATAGCGGTCGTTAATGAACTTCTCAACATCTACTATATGAAAACGTAATTAAGTCCTGTGAACAAAATGTTACCAAATTAAATAGTTATATTTAGCTGGGTGTCTTAAGTTAATATCTTAATTATCCTGGAATATGACTCTCCCCGAAAATTGTTGTGTTTTGTAAATATAAATAGAAATGCTTTCAACACAGAAGCCACAGATAAGCTTTCTAACACTTGAAATATTATTTCAGTAATATGCTTTGCAAATAGGCATCAGATGTTGTCGTGGTTTAAGCCCAGTTAGAAATTAAGCACCACACAGTCACTCACTCAATCCTTTCCTCTCTCCCCCCACCCTGTTGGGATGGGGAAGAGGATTGAAGTAAAGCTTGTGTGTTAAGATAAGAACAGTTTAATAATTGGAAAAAAAGGTCAAATACAATCATAATGTTAAATAATAATAATAATAATAATAATAATAATAATAATAAGGAAACAAACAAATAATAAAAAGGAAACAAGTGATGAGCAGTCCACCACTTGCTGACCAATGCCAGTCCCCTCTTCCTGCACAGAGGTTGGCCATGCTTATGAGTAACTTCCCCCAATTTCTATACTGGGCATGACCTTCTGTGGTGTGGAATATCCCTCTGGGCAGTTCTGGCCACCTGTCCCAGCTACGTTCCCTCCAGTTTCTTGTGCGTAGCTCCTCACTGGCAGAGCATGAGACAAGGAGGGGAAAAAGTCCTTGACTTAGGTTAAACAAAACTTGGCAAAACGCAAATCATCAGTACCATTCTCATTCCAAATCCAAAACACAAACAGCACTGTAACAACTACTGAGAAGAAATTAACTTTGCTTTAGCTGTAACTAGAACAGATGTGTAACATGTTTTTTGGGTTCCAAAAGACTTGTATTTCCAAGGCTTCCCTTTTATTTAGCACCATAATAGCTTATATAAGGCCACAAAGCATTACTAAGATTGGCAGAATCCAAGTATATTTTATTAAAATTTACATTTGAGTCTGTTTTTGATTTCTCATTTGGATCCAGCAACTGTTTTGTCCAAGGCACTACAATAAGTCTGCAGCATAACCAGGATGTAAACATACCATATTCCACAAGCTATCCCAGTTCCAGCTTTATCAAAAGTATGTCCCTTTGCTTTATTACACTGTAACTTTCTCCATGTCTGATTCAAAGTAGAACATCAGAGGGAGGCATAAACTCTCTTTTTATAAAAGGCATATCTGTTTCGATTAACTTCTACGAGCTCTGATATGATTGCAATATGTGGGGATTACAGCCACACTACAATCTAATGCAATCAGCAATGTTTCTTTCTTATATTCTCACTCGTCTGCTCTGGCTGAAGTTGTGCAGGGATTTTTTTCCCCTTCATGAATCTGTTATCCCAGAGGCACTACCCCTGTTGCTGATGGGCTCAGCCTTGGCCAGGAGAAGGTGTGTCTTGGAGCTTGCTGGCACTGGCTCTCCTGGACATGGGGGCTGGCAGCTCCTCACAGTGGCCACCCCTGCAACAAGCAGCACCCCACTCTCCTACTCTGTTGCTACCATAACTTTGCCATGTAAACCTAACACACAGGAAATGTAAAAGATCTACCTCCTTCTGCAGCAAGGATGAAGCTGGGAAAGGCACCTCATGGTGCCTAGAAATTAGTAGATGCCTTCACGCAGAGAACATAATCCCACTCCACGTGACTCATTTTGGGGTAGGCTCAGATGTCTAGGTTACATGCAGTCTGTTGTCATTCTACTGATCCTGGTGGGTGCTTGGACACTGAGCTCACCGACAGAGTCTTAAATTTGGTCTACATGTAACCACTGAAGGTTACACATGAGTCTATTTCAAATACTTTTGGATGTTAGTATAGGCAACCTTTTAAAGGAGAGTTTCTTTATCTTACTGTCCTTAGACTGCTTTCCCTTGTAAGAACTCACCAGAATGTGTCCCAAGGGTAGGATTCAGCTACTGGTAGAGAGGTTTTTTCTTTGGTTTTGGTGACCTCCAGTGTTTCACCTGAGCACACTAGGATTAGATAAAAAGTCATGAGTCTGTCAGAAAATCAGTGTTGTATTTGTCAAACTTACATGAATATCCTTGATAACCCAAGAGACCTCAAATGACACTAGACATCTCCATGTGGACTACTGAATCCTGCCCTAACTTTCAGTCTTACTGCTCTACTTCATTACTGTGGTATAATTAAATCCCTATATAATTTACGTTGCTTTTGTATATGTAAAAGGCCCTAAATTCACACCATGGTTTCATAAACATTTTTAAATATTCACAATGGAAACTTAGGACTGTATGCTTTTTCTAATACTTAATAATAATAATAATAA
>VZTI01000708.1:145564-182262 GCA_013397865.1 Struthidea cinerea | reverse complement strand
AATAATATATTAAATATATATCTTAATATTTTTAAATATTACCAGTTGTCTAGTATTATTTATTATCTAGTCTTTATTGAAATATTCTGTGTTATCTAATTCAAATACAGGTAGTTTTACCCTCAAGAGCATATTCCCATTGATAAACAGCCATAGAAAAATAAAGTATAAAGAGTTTTTCATTTTTAGGCAAAATACTGTGTGTTCTCTAGAAGAATTAGTCTGAAAAACTTTTTCTCTTGCATCTTAATAAGCAATGGGACATAGTGAGCAAATAATCATGAGTAAGGAAAAAATCTCAACAAAACAATGAACTGGTCTCATTTAATTTAAAGAAGCAATTAATCAAATGACATGTGAAAAACACATACTAAATAATGTTATCGAGGAAGCTAGTTAGAAATGTTCAATTTATTTCCATAAAAGTAAAAGAAGAAAGAATCATCCAGATAAACGGACATAAAACCTGCTAAATGCAAGTAAAATTCATAATTTTTATGGTAGAATTTATGACTCTAATAATAACTAATATCTTGTCAGGATTAAAAATATTTTATAGGGGCTGCAGACATACTACAATTAAATTTTAAAAAAGCAAACAACTGCAATTTCATTTCAAAAGCTCCTTTTCAAATAAGATATTAATGTATGCCAAACCCGGCAAGAATGTCCCCAAGATACATGGGCACCCTTACATAGTGATAGAGAATAATGCTCCCTCACACTCCTTCCACTTGAGAAGGTGGACTTTTATTCTTCCTTGAATATGCCAGGCTGAAATCTGTAATTAGTGTGGTAGCTGTAATTAATTGTTATCAGCTTTATAGCAAAACATTTCAACCTTACAGTAAGCAGAATCAGGGATGAGCTGATTCTCAGGAGGCTGACTTTTTTGACTTACTTGTAATGTACTCTTCCTAAAGAAAAAAAAATCAATCTCTTATTACTTTTATGCCTAGTAATACTTAGTAGAATGCATTTTACTCCATACTGTGATGCACTGTAAGTTTTCAGAGAACAGTACCAGCTGCTCAGGGTATAACAAACCCACTCATACTGTGGTGCAACAAAAAAAGCTAACTTTTTACATTTTAAAATAGCAGAAGGAAAACAAACCCTTCAAAATTAAAAAAAAAAAAAAAAAAAAGACAGAATTATCTGCAGAATAACTTCAAAAACTATTTTGAACTAGCATGCCAATGGGAAATTGAATTTTCATTGATTTGCTACTTTTATCAGCCTGAAGTGGTGATTAACCAGTGTTTGTAGCATACCTTCCATGACAAAATTTTTCAGCTTTTCAGGAATTCTGATTTAATAACAGAAAGAAATATTTTAATTACAATGCTTTTTACTTTTAAATTTTGCACTTTATATTCCCCAGAAATACTTTTCTGATGCACTTCTTAGATAATCTTTGTTAGATGTTTTCATCCCATTTTAAGTTGATTTCTCATCCCATTAGCAACAATTGTTTTGCCCTAAAGTGGGCAAGGATGAGCGACAAGTGTGTATTTTTGAAGTTTAGTTATTATTAGTATTACTATTTTTAATGAGTAGAAAAATAATAAGAAATTAAAAGAAAAGTTTAGTACTTCTGTTTAAATTTCTTTTGATCAGGTTTCTCAGAGAAAACCCCAAGTGTTTTTAAACATTTGATACTAAGACTAAGGAAAGTGTCAGGTCAGGAGCTGCTCTGAGAAACTGTGATAAAAGAGTAGTAGTTTTGCAACTCAGAACCTTCCTTTGATTAAAACTAGTAAATGTATACTAAAAATTAAGAGAAAGTGTAGTTAACTTACTGACAGGTGCCATCTTTAAGAGTTTTTCCAAATAATATGACGTGTCTTAAATCTAAATAGGGAGAGAATAGTAACTGAGAAAAAACTGACTGCAGCATAAAACATCAGGAATTCTATTCCTAAATTGATTTTTTTTTTCCTGGCAAAAACAATCCTGGCACAAAAAGGAGCTGCAGTATATGCAAATAAGTCATCCAGTCTAGACAACCAGGTGAACATACCAAGCTATATGTTTACCTTACAGTATAGATGCAGCCTAAGCTATCTATCATTAGCTCTAAAAAATCCCTGTAGTCAGTGAGGAAGAAATGGTCATTTTCAAACTCAGCTTACTTTTTTTTTTACTTTTAGAGTTGTAGTACTTTCTTACTTATTTGATCTTGTCT
The DNA here is from genome assembly GCA_013397865.1 of Struthidea cinerea. Lineage (NCBI taxonomy): Eukaryota > Metazoa > Chordata > Aves > Passeriformes > Corcoracidae > Struthidea > Struthidea cinerea. Next base: position 180,074 of record VZTI01000708.1, on the reverse strand, counting down.
CTTGATTAACGTTCCTTGCTTCAGTCATTCTCAGGATTCTCTGCTTCTCAACTAAATTTCAGATTACCAAGATCAGTCTGATTTGCCCATAATGAAAAAAAGGGGATTGTACAGAAAATTAATTAGGGACGTTCAATTTTAAAATAGACAATATTTTATTCCAATTTATCTTGTCCTCACAACTTGCTATTAAAGCTTTTGAGCCTTCATGAATAAAACCTGGAAATAAGTACTTCAAAAACTCTAGGGCATGGACAAACTTCAGTGGCCACATGTGCGCATACACAAATATTTTCAAATAGGATGTTAATGAAGTAAAAGTCAAGTCCTATGAAAACTTCTCAGGTGACTGTCTGATTCAGGCCAGCAAGAGATCCTCAAATTAACTGCTTGGATGCTGCCTTATATACAGTGGGTATATTTGCCCCACACATGCCTACAACTCTAATTGTGGGTACGTACAACATCTCTAAAATGACAAGTTTAGAATATTTTTTAGCTCTTTTGAATAAACTAAATAAAAAAGACAGTCACCAGGCTTCTTTACCTGCTATATCATGTATCTAGGCTCTGCAAACATGCCCGAAGTGTGCTGCTGGCATACTGCAATGAAAATACAAACATGTAGGAAAGTATGTTCAGTTAAAAAGAGACAGTACCTTATTGGAGTAGACTGTCCACACCCTCAGTGTCCAAAGAGCTTTAATTGCCCTGATTGAACCCAGTGTGAGGCCTTTACCCACTCCAATGATAGTCATGATGTGAAATTCAATTTCTTATAACCTGAGGTGTCCAGCTTAGTTGCAAATATCTACATTTGAGCTGATTCACCTAGCTTTTTTAATGACCAGAAAAAGTCTGGAGTATGATTCAGTTGCTTAAACACAATGCTTTGTGTCATTTGAAATGTCCTGGAGGATTCCAGAGTTTCTTTCTGCTTCTGAAAGGCATGAGACCTCTGTAAATCCTGTGACAGCTACTGTCTCTGTGCAGATGCATGTGGTAACTTACAGAATTGGAACTTGTGCTGCACATTACTGAAGCATGCCAACTCCTGTGCTAGATGTTTGGCAAAATGTATACCTTCTTCTCATGGCTTTAAGTGTTTATTTTCCATAAGAAATTAAAATATTTACCCCCTAGGTGGCCAGTCTATGACATGGAGACATGCCTATAGTTTCTTCAATTACTTCAATCACCCTATCTTTTTAACTGCAAAGAGTTCAAGATGTCAGGTTAAAAAAGTAGTAATTCTATTTCCCTTGTGTTCTTGTCTTAAATAATTTTGGTAGCTATTCTCAGCACAAAACTGCCATGTTTTAAATAATCCTGCCACATCATGTATCACATAGGTATCTTTCGTGCTTAAATGCAAATTCACATGTACTTCAAAGGTCAGTATTAAGGTATGAACTTGTGAGAATTTGTATCAGTACCTTCACATATATCTTCTGGTCCAGACTTAAGTGGTAGAAATAGCCTTTACCCAATACAAACCTCACACTCTGTTGCCTGACATTTAGGTTCCTCTTCTGAAATGCAAGACTTGTGAACTGGACTCCCTAAAAGTTCATTTTCTCTCACTATGTCTGACTGCTTTAAGTGTTATTTTAATCACCAATACAAATCATACCTTAAAACAATCAACTGGACACTGTACAGTTGTTTCTAGGCTTTGAAAGGTCTAGATTTTAGAGCAGAAGAAAATGACTTGCATCTTGCTGCTGCACTAAGTTGGATTTCAGACATCCCATGAATGTTGCTGGACTGCATCCCACTTGGCATGGACTCTGGAGACTGATCACAGTGGACCAGGCACCAGGTGTCCAGCAGTTCCTTTTATTCATACTGTCTTTATGTGTCTGTATTTTCTAAATTGCTATAGAGATTTTAGCCCCTCTGGGGCTGGAAGTCTTGTAAAAACATTTTCTCTTTGAGGTACAGTGTGTAACTTGTTTCAAGCTGAGACAGAGCTACAAGGAGAAAATTGCTTCTAGCAATATGTTGCCACTTTAGAAACCCCGAAGTGTGGTTTGATTTAGGCCCATCTATACTAAAATACATCTATACTAAATGCATTAAGAAGGTAGATTTAGCTTTTTTTATTATCTTATTTTTCTACTTGAAGCAGATTGAATTTATTCTAGTGGTTCAGGTAAAGGTGAAGATGAAAACAAAAAGTGATTTAAGAAAACAGTTCAAAAATTATCTGTATGATAAGTAGAATTCCAAAAGTATTTGTTTAGGTTCTGAATTCTTTGGGATCAGAAAAAGTATCTGTAACATTAAATGAAGGGTTGACAAATATTTTAAAAGTTTTATTCCTTTTTCAATCAATACCTTTTTTTAATAAATCCAGGTACTTAGATAAGGAAATAATTTTCCTGTTTCTCTTCACGTTCTGAATGTCTTATTCAGACAACACATTGCCAGTTAAGAGATTCAGATAGCAATATTCATGTCTAGAGAGGCAAAGCAAGTTACAGAAAATTAACCAGGGAAAGCTATAGAATGTGACCCAGTGTACATAATTTCTGAAATAAAAGTCGAAATGTTTGTTGCTGAATTGCCAAATGCTTTTAGATGGGGATTTCAAAGTTATCTAGAACTGTTATTCCACAACTAATTAGTCTCTGCAGTGAAAAGAACATAGTTTTCTTCTGCCAAATACAGTGTTCCTGCAGCATCTGATGGTATTGACATTACCAATTACACATCATTCTAACACACTTGTAATGCACCCATATGTCCAGTAGGCCTCTGCTATACTTGCCCAAATCAATAATTAATCAGGACTGAGTAATTTTCAATAAAGTTTTCTTTCCTTTCCAAACAGAAAGCAGTAAAGACATGCCAAAGTTTATTCTACGGTGTATTCTTTGAAATGACACAAAAAAATGTTCAGATTCTTTTGACAGAAGTGTTTCTCTGTCTCTTTTTAACAGTATCTGTAGACACTGTTTTTACTACTGGGTCCGAGGTTTAGGATTCCTCTACAGAGCAGATCGTGTTTTTACATTTGCGATACTGTAATCAGTCTGCATCTTATCAAATAACAAGTGGTCTGGTATTAGTCAAGTTCAAAGAAGATCAATAAAGCTGGAGAAAGGTCTGGTGTACAGGTTTCACGAGGAGCTGTACACCTGGAGGGAGGGAGGTGTTTTTTAGCCTGGAGACAAGTAGGCTCAGGGGGGACCTGATCACTCTGTACCACTACCTGAAGGGAGGCTGTAGCAAGGTGGGGGTCAGTCTCATCTCCCAGGTAACAAGTGACAGGATGAGAAGAAATGATCTCAGGACATCTATTCCAAACTCAATTAATTGTACTATTCTATTCTACAGTTCTGTGATTTTATTATTCTAACATCTTAGACATATGAGTAAAAACACATTGTTATATCAGAACTTAAAAAATATCTTTATTCTTAATATTAACCCTTAAAGTAATATTTGAAGAAATATAACTTTTTTTCTTTCCTTTTTTTCCCTTTTTTGCTTTATCCAAAGTAAATCCAATACCTGTATACTTATGATGGAGTTCAAATCCCAGACACAAAACCAAATTCATGTTCAAAACGAAGATTCACCTCTATTCTAAATATAAAATTCTGATCATCCCAACCACTGTAATATAAAGAGAGAAACTAGTGAACTTCAATTTTTTTGCTTAAAATCCAAATGTAGATTCTGTGCTTGATACTTATTCTTTTAAAATATATTTTAAAATATTTTATCCTTAATTACAAACTTAAATATGTAAGAGTGGTGGTAAAGAAATATTAAATCCTATGAATGTTAAAAAAGTGGTTTTACCTCCATTTTTTTATTTTTATGATCATAATAGTGTTTTCATTTAAAGTTTTGTAGGTTAAACTTGTCGTACTGAATTTATTGAGATAATGTAGCAATTCCACAAGTCACCCTAAATTTTTTCTACTAAACATAACAGGTCTGTCAGCATGACTTTTTGTAGGATAGCCTGAATTCCAGAATGATTCCCTGAAATCCATCTTTGTTATCTGGTAATGCTGAAAAATCTTGTGTTTTCATTTTTTCCTGAGTGTCTGTGTACAGCTGTCTACATTTTAAAAAGATCCAAATCTCAAGCTTTAGCATTTCTTTTTGTTCTATGACAATTGGGAATTTGAATGTAGTAATAACATTTCACATTGGTAGATGTGAAATTTTTTAACAAAGCTGCCAAGGATGACTAAATTAAGTAAAATCAGAGTGAAATCTTGCATTTCAGGTGATGCATAGCTATAGATAAGACGTGTCTATATAAAATTTCATCAGTTATTTCAATTGGGCAAGGCAATATTCAGAGCAGATGTCATTCTATGAAGCTTTGCACCACAAAAAGATGGCAGAATTCTAAAACTGGCGTAGAGACATGCAGTCTTATAAAAAGTGACTGCCTTGTTCCTCTCTCTTTGTTGGCTTACTTTTTTTTTTTTTTTTTTACAGTTTTAAACTGTTTGTATCTCAACCCANTGTTTTTCTCTTTTTTTTTGCTTTTTTTTTTTTTTTTTTTTTTTACAGTTTTAAACTGTTTGTATCTCAACCCACAAGTTTTCTCACTTTTACCCATCTGATTCACCCTCCATCTCATTGTGGGCGGTACTGAGTGAGCACTTGTGTGGTGCTTAGTTATTGGCCGTGGTTACACCACTACATGTGCAAAGCAAAGAAATTGATTACTCCAGAGATCCATAACATTTAGGTTTAAGGGTCAATAACCTGAATTAGAACAGGGGAAGCTAGCAACAAGCAAGAGTGTGTTGAAATGGTCGGCTCAAACACTTCTTTGCAATGAGAAAGGATAATCTGCTTTCATCACTAAATACAGCTCCCAGTAACTAACATTAGAGAGTCTCACACTTTTGATAGCAGATGCATATTACCTGCATTCATACAGCACCATAAATAAATTATTTTGTTTCAATTTCTTGAACAGTTCAAAGCTATGTAGCATGCATATATCTTTTTTTAGTCTTTGAACTTTTTTGAAAGCTATTTTAGACTGTCGTTATCTTTCCCTGTCAAAACTGTCAAATTGCATTAAAAACGAAGAAACACATTTCCTGAGAAATGTGGTACTTGTTGTTATGAAAAGGGAACAACTTGACCTTACTAATGGGTCAGTGAGAGCATTAGCAAAGTGTTTTCAGATATGGAAATGTAGAGAATATTTGTTATGACCTTTTCAGACCCCAAGTTCATATTATTGATTGAGATCACAAATCAAGAAATACAGAAATTTAATAAAAGTAAGAACAGAATTGTATCTGTAGCTGAAGTTTTAAAAGAAAGCAAATTGCTTAACCAGCTAAGGTCACCACCTATATATCTGTAGTTGATGAAATGCTAAGTTAACTTTCAGTAGTGAACCACCTGAGTAAATGCTTTTTCAGTTTGCTTCACTATTGAAGTTCCCCTACATTATTAGTGGAAAGTGGATATTATTAAGTCCTTAAAAGAGGAAAGTTTATTTTCTTCTTCCAGTCCATAGCTAGAAAAATCATGGAAAGGGCATAGAGTTATTTGGTTTAGTATGCTATAAAATGTGTTTTTTAATGGAAAAAAAATGAAGAGCATGTCCCTATATTGCTTTGCCTTTTTAGACAATGGAGTCTAAGTTCATCCTTTAGCAGATGTCAAATATGCAAAATTATTATCTGAAGCATAGCTTTTATTCCAGTTTAGACTCATAGAAAAACAAGTAATTAATCATATAAAAAATTAATTTCCAGTCTTTTTGTCTCAGCAGTAAACAATTAATGACTCAGGGTGGTCTTTTAAAACAGATCATGAGCAAGCAAAGTATTTTACATATGGTGTGTATTAAAGAGTATGTTCTATGCATATGTTGATATACATACAGACAGATATATATAACACATTATAGAGTATGTTTTATATATATGTACATACACACCTATATGTTATTGGGCAGACCATAACTATGAGAGTAATATCATAGAATCATTAAGGTTGGAAAAGGCTTTTAAGATCATGCAAAGAAAAAGAAAAAAACATATCATGTTATTAAACTTAAAAAGGAGTTGCTGCTCTGTCTTTTAGTCCAGGTATGAGAAAAAAACATGGGAGAGGACTGACTTTTTTCAGAGCTGGAGCTGAGGTAATGCAATGTAGTCACCCATATTAAGCCTTAATTTGTAAGGTGAAAATGCTCCTGTTGAAGCCTGTGTAAAATACATTGGGCATCTGCAGGGGTGGAGTGGAGCTGTTCTCATTCACTGTGTGATTTATACTGAATAAAGAACGACTCTTTCAAATCTGCCATGTATTCCTCCTTGAAGTTCTGACATGCATAACCTTAGGATGATGGATAGTCCATTGGCTATGGTTGAATACATTGACAGGGCGAAGAAATGCTGAGACAAATTTCAAAAGTGTGTCTCCAGTTAGTCTCCTGAGACAAGATCCTGTTATGAAGTGCCATCTTTCTCTTACAATTTTATTTTTTAATAAAATAATTTTATGTTTGTATATTAAACTGCCAGCATCCCAAACCAAAAATTCCAGATATAATAAAACAATTAAAAGACTGCAGGCATGTAAAATATGTTTTATCTGTGTTTTTCTGCCCCAAATTCTAAAAAGTAAGTATTTTGTAAGCTTGCTAGTCACTGCTTAAGTGTCAGTTCCCTGAAGGAGAGTTTGCAGAGCTGTATGTACTACAGTAAGCTCAGAGCTGTTGGAAAATTGATAGGAAGTTCTCTGAGGACTTCAGTCCCCAAAGGAATTTGCTTTCAAGAGCACGTATTGTGTGTCTCCTTGTGACAGGGATGGTCATAATGGATCCTCAAAGCAAATTTTGGGGGAGACAGATAACAACACAATAGCCAAGGTCCAATAGGAGCAATGAGCCCACCTAACCAAAATGCTCATCAAGGTCTGATTCAAGTCACATATGGAAGAAACGATCATCATTAGTTGGTATGCAAATATGACTATAAATTAATTATCTTATTCCATAAACAGTGGACGTCCCAGGGCCCACTGATCTTTCCTGCACAGCTGCAGGCTGCATGCCAGGATTTCTCCCTGAGTAGGGACATCTCTCAAGGTTACTCTCTGAAGAGCCACTTCTTAGTCACAAGCTGAAAGCAAAACTTTACAAAAATTTACAAAAAAATTGCACCATGATTTTACTGTAGTTTTCTTTCCCCGTTTCTTCTTTCCTCCTTTTTCCTAATATTAGATTATAAATCATAGAAAAAGTTTTTATTTTTAAAATGCAATCTTCATTAAAAAACAAAGTGGTTGAGAGAGACAATATCATAACAAAGGCTATACAGAATCTTTAGGTACAAACAAGAATTTTGTTCTCTGAATTCAACACTTGTTTGTTTTTTCATTGATTCTGACTGCTTGTTGAATTTTCTGACATTGCTGAGGCATCAGCTGTTTTCTCGCTTATTTGTGCTACAAGTATATAACTACAGCTTTTCAGGCAGTGATTACAGTACTCTATTGCAGAACTGAGATGAATAATCAGTGCACTCACTGTAGTTCTGACTGAGAACCAGAAAAAGGTACTGTGAAAATACTGCTCTTTTTTTATATATCTATTTTTTGGGGTTTTTTTTTAGGTTTGAAGAAAACTAACCTTCTCAGAATGGAAATGGCAACTACTTGAAACCTGCAAACAGAGCAGCCATTTTTGTGTACATCATTAGGACTTGATTCTAAGACTCAAGCTAGTTCTCTGAAAAATTCTTGATAACTATGACTGTTTTGAAAAATAAAATTTTGTCTTGCAAAATTAGAACATTTCTGTTCTTTGTGAAATTACTGTGGAAAAGATATGCTGGACCTAATTATTTATAATACCAGAAGTAGGTCTTGTACTCAAAAGCAAACCTCTTTCTCATAGAAGGCCTCATCAGGCCATGCATACGAAAGAAAAACAAAAACAACAACCAACCCCCCCCCCCAAAAAAACCCAACCAAAAAAAAAATTTAAAACTGCATAAAAACATATTTCTGAATGAAAATGTATGTAAAATTTTGTCTTAAGCAAGAATAGAGTCAAGAATGGACAGAGCTGTATATCTACCTGTATAACGTTTTTGTTCTCATTACCCTGGAAAAGACAAAAAGTACTTCTGGATTTAAAACAGATCTGAAAGAGGTTAAAAAGTATCAGAGCAAAATAATTTTCTACAGTTTTATAATGAACAGCTTGCCAACAAGAAGATAGTCAAGTTTACTTCCAATACATTTTCAATTTTTTTACTTGTTTTAGAAGTTGATTATGTTGATGTATCCTGCAAAAGAATGTTGGAAGTTTACAAAGAGAGAACTTAAAATTAGGTTATTGTCACACGGACAAGTTTTACAGCTTTAAATTTTATTGTAGTTAATTTTCCTTGTGTAAAGAGCATTCTTAAAGCCAGACTGACTATTTATTGAAAGTAAGATGTACAATAAATAGCTTTTAATCTTTTGTTGAAAAGCTGAAAAGATCAGTGCAAGTTTCTGAAAACAAAATCATTATTCAAAAAAATCACTAATTTGTTATGCTATATGGAGGTGCCTTTTTTTAGGATTATGCCAATGACTTAGCTAGGTTGTGATACAGATACATCTCTGATGAAATAAATAAGCTACAGTTGGAAATAGTGTCAGAAAAGAAGATGAGATGGTTTCTACTGACAAATAGAAGTCCTTCTCAAAATGTCTTTTTCTCAGACATTTTAAATCAGACATTGATAATGATAGAATATTAGATAATGTTAAAAACAGAGGAGAGTTCTAGAGTCTGGCTTCTGGTTCTGCCTGAGGCATAGAGTCATTGATTCTTTCGTCCAAAACACTTGCTGGAACATAAGCAAGAACTTGGAAAGGAGAATTAAGAGTTCCCAGCCTAATGCACAAGCAAGTATGATTCCATATTATTAGCCAACAGTTCTCAAAAGGAAGGAATTCTAGTATCAAACTTCACTGGTAAAATGACAAGGAACAGCGTGACATGCTAAATCCTGATGCCAGATCAGAAAAATCATGAGATTCAAACTCTAAGCACATGCAGGCAAAGAACTAAAACACCTGAGGCAAGTTCAGTCAAAAAGAAACAAAGATATGTCAAACACTTTACCTGTTGGCAGGTGTCCTTGAGTTGTTTATAATGGCTCTTTACTATTCATTCTAAGTGATTGATCGCCTAAGTCACAGTAGTTTCTGGAATCCTCTTTTGGATTAATGAAATAATTCAAATAGAAGAAACAAAGAGTAATGAATAGTAAATTAACTCCAAACTTTGGTTTAAAACTTCATGAGGTGGTTAAATTCCTTCCTCCAACTGGCATAAGCAATTTGATGAAGGTCACACAGAAAGCTTGTGACAAACTGGGACTGCTGCTTAATCTTCAACTAAAAGCCATTTTATATTTTATATAATTGCATGTCACAAACTGGAAACTGTGGCATGAAAACTGTGTTCATCTTTTGATACAGAAATGTAAAATAAAATTGTTTTTGTTAAGCTTGTTAAGCCTTCTAGTGTGGAAAACAGGTGAAGCAAAATACCAAAACCTGCAGATTACCGCCAAAATTCCACATGTATGATGTCTTATTTTTTGGAAGACAAGTTATTTATTGCAGCTTTCAAAATTATTTACACAGAAGATAATAATGAGCAAAATTTAGTTTTAATGCCATGTAACTATAATTTGGTTATTTTTTAAATTATTGGTTTGCTAAAGGGAATTTAATTGTCAAATTTAGCTGAGTAAAGTGATATATACAAAACTGAGTTGCTCTTCTTTTTACTGTGCAATGGCTCAAACACATTAGGCCTGAAAGATTTGTCATTTCCTGTCAAACAAATAGATCACACATCATCACTTCATACTATATTTATTTGTCTCATCTTTTGTTACTATGTTGGAAGTTCCTCCTTGCTATCAAAAAGGAAAATTCCTTGGAAATATTGAAATAATAGATCAACTAATTAGTATCTTTTATATAAAATCATGGTTACTGTTTAAATATGTACTTAGGTTTCAACAAAATATATTTGTGTTACATGGCAGTCATTACTAATAGAGAAAATACAGTGACTATATATATATATACATAAAATATGATCATTTTCTTGTCCTTTAGCTCTCTCCTATGCTTTTGAAATGTATACACAAACTCAGGACACAGAATCAGAAAAAAATTTAAGCTCATTTGGGGGAAAGTTAATGGATATAATTAAGCATTTCTACAGAACTTTACTGCCTCTCGTAGTTCTCCTGCTTTTACATTTCTAATTAGTTAAATTTAATATACTTTGAAAGCAACTCAGATGTTTCTTTATTTTCCTGTATAAATGTAGTGTATGGTGTATTCGCACCACTAAACTGTACAGTTAATCAGTTAGCTGGATAAATAAGCATGGTAGCTTGTATAATTTTGGATCTATAACTTTTAAGCTATCAAATGGGAGAATTACATTTTTTGCTCATATTGTTAGAGAGGATTATTTACATTTCTTATTTTAAAGGTTACATATTGCCACGGTGCTCTCTCCGGCTAGCACACTATGTCAGCACTGGGCAACGTTCTACCTGCCCCAGGCTGGGGGGACGGAGGCCGATTGCAGCGCTGAAGGGCAGGCGAAGCACCAGCTCGGGGTCACCTTGCCTCCTGATGGCAAGGGTGTGTGAAGGAGGGACGAAAAAGCGGAGGGACTTCCTTGTGGGACAGGGAAGGGTTTATTCCAGGGAGAAGCCACGAGGAGAGCTGATAAAATTAGGCAGGCGCGGGGTTTTATACCCCTACATAATAGGCATGGAGAACACACAGTAACCAATAACATATCAGTTACGGGGTCTTACAAAGTGGGGAGAAGGGATTAGGGCAAATGGGAGAAGGAGTGGGGGGTAGAGGATTAACATGGGCCAATTACCAACTGAGGAACATAGAACTTTCCAGAGAAATAACCAAATATGAACTATAATGAGGAGGGGTGGCAGCAGCCAATGATCAGCGTGCTCCATGCAGCCTTTTGTGTGCTCACTGTCTTTGTGCTGTGGAGGCATCAAACCACTGGACCTGTTGGTCTGCTTGGTCCTGCTGCCATGGCTCACTGCAACAAGATATGCTTCTGAAATGTAGCTATTTAAATTAACAATGTCTATTTCTAAAATGCCAAAAAAAAAAAAAAATCACCCCCCCAAAAAAAAAAAAATCAAGCTGTTGAGAAGTGTGCACATCTGCCCTTCGAGGTGGACCTTTGCGAACTTCTCTGTGCACCTCAGTCTTTGTATTTCACTCTTCACTTACCAACCTTTAGCTTATGAAAGATCATGTCCATCACTTCCAAGAGCTATAAATTAAATGACTTAAACAAAATTATGTGCCATTCAATTATATACTCCCACATCCCCTCAGGAATCACCACAGCTACCACAAAGTCATAACAGTTGATGTCATGTATGAGGGAGTATGGCAAAAGTGGAAATCAGGAGAGCACTTCACAGCAATTTCATTCGACAGGTTATTATTCCCAGGGTGTCAGTTAATGTGGAGAACGAGTATTCAGGGATATACAAAGTGCAGCAAGGAGCTAGATATGTTGCTCTTGCATTGTTTGGTTTTTTCAGTTGTTACTGCAGAGTAACAACAAACAAACAAACATTTGCATGCATGAACAAGAAGGGAAAGGAAGTCTCATCTTTGGAAATAAATAAATAATTGACTTCCCTGAGGGCAGATATTTTTTCCTGTGATTTCTTTTTTGCAGGATACAGAATACAAATTTATTAATACCATGATTACATATCACCAGCAAAAGATGCACAATCGACTTATTGGAATTAGAGATTAAGAAACTTTATTTTATGAAACTGTATAGAACATCTAGTAGTCTGAAGGGTCTGGCATAAAATCTGTTTGTTTGAGATGACTGTTGTGGCTTTATTTTTTTTTCCTAATGGAATGGCAAGTAGTGTTTAGGGATGCTTGAGATATCAGATTTGAAACGTTTTTTTCATTATTATACAACATTTCTGAGAAAGGAAAAGAGTTATTCTGTACTTCAAAATACCAAGAAATGTGGATGACAAGAACAATCTTTTTTTATTTACTTTAAAATATGAACTGTTAAAAGATATTCACTGTATTTTCCAGCTACTGAAAGCTCTTTCACCTCAACTTCAAGTACTCAAGAATACCAGCAATTCTAAACTTGAGAAATGTTTTGGACGCATAGATTTCCTTGTTAGTTATTTTTCATCATGTATAAGATTTTTATCATGTGTTAGATTTTTTCATATTATGTAAGAACCTAGAGTATTTTATTCAAAATTTTCAGTTCTTAGCTCTGTCTTGCAACTTAAATCCTATTTTTTACAGCCCTGAACTTATGATTACCTTGATTCTGCAATGAATTTTACTTTCAGCAAATAGAGCAGTGAGTGCTCCATATGGAAATAGTGAATTTCACAGCTGAAGCTCATCTACTGTTCTGCCTTTCAGCTACTAAATATAAAAGCTGTGAGAGTGTCTAACGAAAACATTCGTGTCAATGCATGGAAGGGAAAGTCAATATTAAGTTAAAAGGAACTGTATTTCGCTTGTAGGGAAAGCAAAATAGGGTATGCAAGTGGGAGTAGGTGCAATCAGTGATGTTTACATGTACATAATTAAAAACTGTTAGTTCAGAAGAGGCACGAACCAAAAAAAGTTGTTCTAAGTATCTAGTAAGCACACAAAGTCTTCTTATGAGATGACTTCAGCATTATTTTGATGATGTTTTGTTGCGACTGAAGTAGGTATAGTTGCCTTACAGATGAGTTGATTGAAATTCATTGCACAATATGGACTATACCCATCTTGCAAAAAATGTGGTATGCCTACTCTAAATGTTATTTTCCACCAGGAATCGTTATTTCTGCTTAATTTAAACTGAAAAATAATGAATAAGGGCCATTTGGAAAACAGTTCCACCCAAGCATATTTAAATGAGAAGAAAAATGTAGATCTACAATTTTGTGGGAACATCAATGTAAAATCACATTTCTGTCATCTTCCATTTACTCATACATGAGCTGAGATATAGATAAGGCCCCAAAAAACCTCTCTAGACAAGACTCTTAAAAAGGCTTATGGCTTTTCATGCACTCAGAGTTAGACGCATGAGAGAAATACTGACATGATATTGTTAAGAGCTCAAAACAACAAAAAGGACTTCACTGGAAAATCAGAGAACTTTGGCAAAAGTTTAGAGCAGCATTCAATCAACATAAAGCATTTCACAGAGCATTAACTTAGCCCATTCAACTTAGCAAACTCTAAGCCTATACAATTTCAAGTTACTAAAAACTCCAAGAGATAATTAGAAGAAGAAAGAGAAAAAAAGACAGAAAAAAATTAGTATAGCTGCCACTCCTAGTTCCACAGGTGTTCCACTGACAGAAACTCCAAGAGGAAGTAGGGTCAAGACACGTGCTTGCTGCATCTCCTGGGTTAATTACCCTTTATCTTTCCTGGGCCCTGCTCCTGGGTGGGACTTCTGGTCATTTGGCCACTCAGGAGCTGGGATAGGGGTTCCATGGGCAGGTGTAGAGCATCGCCTCTGATGTGCCAGGGATTGGTGACCACTGCAGGGCTGGGATACAGGCCTGGAAGGGATGGGGTGTGCAGGGCAGTGCCTCACACAAGCCAAGGCCTGACCTTGCCCCTTCTCCCACACACATGCGCAAAATGTTTCAAGCCAGCAATCCTTGCAGTCTATCACAGATTACATTCAGTAGTGTTACAGTGATTTAGAAATAGAACTTTAAAAAATTTGTTTAACAAATGTCCAGTTATATTTGAATTAAATAGCTTTCTGAAAGAATTCTTGCAGAGGTATTATCAAGTGCCATTATTTAAATTTATTCAGTAATATAATATTTGATGTGTACCGGTAGGTTGAAAAGATATTTGAGAATTTCCAATTGAAATCTGTTGAATATATACATCAATTCTGAAAATTACACTGCTGTCTAAACAAAACTTATTCCAATACAGCAGATTTTATAGGAATTATGTTCATTGCCACCCATGATATTTACCTACTATAACTAATGTTTACATACATGTTGATAGGGAAACATTGACTGAGGGTAATTATTCCACAAATTTCAAACCTCAGGCCTTGTATCAAGCTCTTAAACAGACTCAGTTAAAGTTCTTTCCTGGAACTGCAAAGTTTCCCAATCTCATTAATGCAACTGTGACTGTGATATGTCACACTTGAGAAATATGGTGCATATTGATACAAGGATTTAGGTCCAATGCTCATTAGAAGCAGGCTGGTAACATTAAATAGTTGGCAGTGAAACCAGGAAATTCACAAACTGTGATATTTATAAAGTTAGCAATAGATTTGGAGCCTTTTCTGATTCTCTTAGGCCATTGGTTCATTAAATATCATAATCACAAAATAACTGCTTGAACACAGACCCCAAAATAATACGGAACTTGTTATACTGAATATATTGGTTTTAAGGGGAAAGAAGCTACGTATGTAATTTTAGAAACTTAAGATGAAGCTGAGATATTCTGTTAAAGGGAGGCAGGGGCCCTTTCTTTTGATCAAAATAACAATAAAAGAGCATGACTAACAGTAAGCTCAGTGTTAACACTGCTTCCAAAACACTGGTGAATGTTAATAAAATAGGAGCTGGTGTGAGAGCTGGAACAATTCTGTGTGCTTTGGGTGATGTTTACCTTGAATGTACATCAAACAGTTTGCAAACTCAGTACATTAAGTAGGGATAATTAAATCATCATTAATTCATACAAGCAAAAAAGTTGGTGTCAAGTTAAAACCTTCTGCATAAATTTTATGGTGTCTCAGAATATTTTCTCAATTTTTTCCTAGCAATGTAAAGAGATATTAACATAGAAATATGAAAATAAAAGTGTTTACATTAACTAGCCTTTCCACACAGTTGATTGATTGTATTCAAGATATTTGAGCCTCCAGACAGTGACATAGGGTAAATCATATTTCCTTCCATTTGCCTCTAGGGTTAATAATATTTTCAAAAAAGTATGATGAAATGAAGTGCTTGTTCTGCATGCATATATTGCTCAGAAAGGAAAATGGCAAATTTAGCTTTTCTTTATAATTTGTTTCAATGTTTAGAGGTTATAGCACCGTGCATTACAAATCAATGAGTATTAATTACAATTCCAATGGACCTATATGGGAGATGTGAATACACCTCATCTTATAGAATGAGGGTGTTCTGGTTTAAAATCCAGCTGGAAAATTAAACCCATTCAAGCTGCCCCATTGTTCCCCTGCCCCTTCCAATAATGGAGGAACACTAGGAGAGATCATATGTTTGAATCAAAATTAACTGAAAAATTGCAATAAGCACAACAATATTAATAAAATAGTGTACAAATGATACAGAGAGTTTTACCCACAAAAGAGTATTCACCACCGAACAAACAAAAGCACCTCCCAAAGACAGTGTTTGGCATGGTTTCCCAGACAAAGGCAAAATGGCAACTAGACCTGGGCTGGGGCCACGTCATATTCAGAAAAACAAGGCTCAAATTCTTCTATACCATACTTGTTCTTCAATGAGAAGATTACAATCATAGTGCTTTGTTAATTTGATAATTCTTTTTGGAATTTTAAATGTGAAAATGTAAAAAAATTTGCAGACTGTTATTATTTCACACATATTTCAGAAAATAAAATATTGGAGGTTATTATGGTGCCCCTTGTCATCACTGAATTTCTAGTCACAGGTAGGTTTTTTGCTATACTTTCTTGTTTTCTTGCTTTGAATCATTTAATCTATTTACAGTTCCCTCTTTCTTTAATCATTTAATCTATTTACAGTTCCCTCTTTCTTTTTTCTCCCAAACAGTCTGTGAGTTCACACATTTAATTTCTGGATCAATTTATATAATATGTCTTCAAATATGTAATTTAAATATTTTCCCCACAGTAATTGGAGGCTGGCCTTCCATATTTCATTGGTAACCTCCTCATTTATGATGGGTAAATGCTGGGAACTTCTTTCTCTGTTAGTTATGCCTCTGTAAATTCTTGACAACAAGTTATGGGGTGAATCAGAAATTCTGAATGCCAAATCAGATTTTTTTTTTATATCAGGATACAGCTATTATGATGTAGGTAACAAGAAATAATTCATCTCTGACATCAGTGACGTGAGTGAGATCTGCCTTTTTTTCACTGTAACAATACCTTTCATTGTAAAGTGACATCCACTGTTGTACTAGTAGTTCAATTCATTGCTGAAAATATTAAAGTGGATCTATTTATAGAATTGCCATGAATTAGTTATATCAGCATCTACTTTTAAGCAAATAAGCAGCCCTTGAACAACAAACATTAATATTTATACAATTAAATTGTCTGTTTTAAGTGTTTCCTTGTACAAAACAAGTTCTCAGCACTACAAAAGATCTCACCCAAGCGTACTACATACATACTCACAAAGTACATGGGACACACCTCGACCAACTTAGCAGTACACAACACGAACATTACATTTACTGCTCTCTCTAGACTTCATTAGTGACTGTCAGTCAGTCTGTCAGCTGAGAGAAATGGCCTCTTTCAGAGTACTATTCATCTGACCTAATTTAGGCATCTATTTTAGGGCAAGATGAATTGTCTTATAGAAGTAGCTGTTTTTCTCCGTTGACGGGAAAGACTGTGATGATTAATATACACAGTAGTTGTCTACATTTGATCACAATACCACCCAACATATCTCTGTTACAAAATGAAGTGTCGCACAAGAGGCTGAGAGTAGCTCCAGATGAGCTCATTCATACCATGCATAACACAAGTAGCACAGTTAAAGAAGCAGTGTCTGTCAGCTGGACCATGCAATAACACTCTAACATCGCTACGTGATCTCAAAAACCTGAAGCCTGTTTATTCAGAACTAGCATAATAATTCTCAAAATAATTGTGTAGTGTAAAACTACTCACATTGTTTCACACCCCATGCATGAAAATAAATCTGAAAAAAAGATAAGTTATAAAGTAATGGTCAATATTCCTATACTATTAGGGGGAAAACTTGAAAGACACGCACAAAAAGCCATTTTAAAGCTTATTCATCCTGATATAGGACATAGTCCTGTATTTCTGTGAAATTTCTGTTACTTAAATCTAATTTGTATAAGAATAGCTTAGGTTCTTGTTTCAAGCCTTTATTTATGAAGGTGTGTAATTTTGTTCTGCTTTTATATTAATATAAGCAAATAGGTATGATCAAAGCAAAGTGGCACAACAACCTTGCTTGTTTTTAAAAAATATGCAACTACATTGTTTTACTGTTATTTCACAGTTATTTTCTCTTTTTTCATATTTCAGATGTAGTTCCATGAAGTATTTACTCAAAAAAAGATAGACAAGAAAATAAGAAAAATAAGACTAACATTGTATTATTTCTTCTGTCTTAGTTGTTAAAAATATTTGAAAGACACTGCAGAATCTGAATTTGCGACAAATGCTAGTTAAAGGACTGAACCTCTATTTCTGCACTTATTTGAATTACAGACCATTTCGCTGAAGGCATAGGAACTATTTTATATAAGCACTGGAGTAACTAATAATGTAGTCAAGTTTCATAGCTATGGATTTTTTCCACCCTCAGTAAATATATTATTTCAAAGTTGTGAAAATAATGTTGTGGAAATAATGTTGATGCATTTGGGGATCTATTTTGATGAAAAGTTCTTGAGTTCTTGATGTGAATTGTGGAGGGAAAGCATGACAAGCTCCTTTACAAAAAGTTCTGTCATCCTTCCTGAGTTGCACTGAGAACATTCAGCTTGTACTTACTTCCGTGGAATGAGCTGACATTAGATATGACCTGATAAAATTACAGAAGGGGCAGATTCTTCTTCTATTTGCAATTTTCTGAAAATTGACAGGTTCATTTTAAAAGAGAAGGTAATAAATTTGCTATCTTCTGCAAAAATTAATTCAATTAATAGAACATAGCCACTTGTTGATTACATTAAGATTATAAATGTCTAAAGGGTAACGAGTCCTAGCTTTAGTACCAGCTAGCTACTGATATTTAATCCACTTCACCTGACCTGCTCAATGGGGTTTATAAAACATCATGAAAGGATGTCAAAGGCATTAAAGTTTACCCATCATTCTTCAAAGAACCACTTGAGACACTAATATCCCTGTCTCTCAAGAGGAATCTTGAAGCTTTTTCCTTCCTCCTGTATTCCAAAAGTTATTAAGTTTGTCTGAAGGAGGGTCACAATGGGTGATCCTATTACAGTAGTTTCCTAAATCAAGAACCCACTACACTGAGAATGACCCTTCAAATCCAAACATAATTCAGAATTTTAAGACAGTTTATAATTGGAGGTTTAAAGTGTCTTTTTACTATTTTTTTAAATGTTAAAAAAATGCAAGACCAGTAATAATCTCTACTGGGTCAACGCTCCTTCTAGTCTATGAAACCTTGGTCAAGGCTTAGAGCTCCAGGCTTTTTGAAGCAATACTTAAAGCCACTTTAAATAGCACTGCTTTCTCTAAAGCTTATCTAAAAACAGTACGTGTTTTTAGACAGAAAATATTTCTGACACTTTTTTATTCTTTCCTTCATCTTTCTTTGGACAATATTCTCTCTTTGTCAAAGTAATTTTTGTCTCATCAGTCTGCTTTTGTCACCGCTTTAAAAGTGATTTTTGTGTGTCTTATAAATCTTGTATTTCATTTTATCTCTTATGTATAAAATATAAAATTCCACATTTGGAATAAATTTTGATAATTTGTGGAGGAATTTTATATCTGAATGATGTCAGTAAGCAAAAGATTGACTTTCCTACAGGCTTTATAAATTATGTAGAAGAACTTTACAATTCCTGTAGGACCTATTATAATCCTTCAAGAGTTTGCTGAGATAAAAATAGAATACGAAGGCAGGAGTTCCTTTGCTCCCAGCATTCATAGTGATCATATTTAGTAATACCTATTTCTGAGATAGATTTGGGGAAAAAAAAGACAAACACAGCTAAATGGGTACCAACCCCTGTTGTCAATTCATAATTAATTAAAAAATCTGTTTCCAATCATTTGTATTTTTGAAAGAAGTTAAGGTTTCTAAACATCGGTGCCTAATACCATTTTGCGATATGCTAAAGTTTCATTGATATCTCCATTGTGTTGACAGATGCAGAATTCAATAGATTGCACATTTGCACTGAAGAACAATGTCCCACATTGCCTGACACTGATGCTTAGGCAACTGAAACTTGTACATTTCTTCAATAAATTCAAAACTATTTTAATTCTTTTAATGACTTTTTTCATTGCATAGATTGAGTTTCTGAGATTTAGAACACAATGCTCTGTCATCCTTTTTACTTTTTTCTTTTTTCCTTCCTCTTTTTTTTTTCTTTTTCATTCCCTTTTTTAAAATCTATTTATTTATTTAAAGTAAGTTACCTATACTTGTGGAATAACCACAAATCACAGAATCAGAGAATGGATAATGCTGTAATAAGCTTTTGAAGATCATATAGTGCAAACACTCTGCTCAAGCAGGGTCACCTAGAGCAGGGTGCCCAGGACCATGAACAGACAGGGCTTGAAGACCTCCAAGTATAATGACCCCAAATATTTCTGGGCCACTTTTTCCAGAAGCATTTTATTTCAAGCCACTCCTTGAAGTAAAAAAGTATTTTTCCTATAAGGTCCTGTCACTAGATATTTCAAACAGGAGTCTGGTTCCATCTTCTTTATGCTCTCCCTTCCAGTACTTACGCAAACTGATAAGATCAAACCCTGAGACTCTCTCTCTTCTCCAGACGGAACAATTCCAGTTGTCTGTCCTCATATGAAAAATGCTCCAATTTCTTAATCATCTTTGTGACCCTTTGCTGAACTAACTGCAGCAGCTCCATGTCTTTTCTGTCCTGGAGAGCTCAGAAAAGGGCACAGAAGGTCAGATGTCTTTCACCAGTCCTGAGCAGAGGGGAGAGAACAACTTTGTTTAATTTCTGGTAGGACACAGGTGACCTTCAACAAACGTGACCTCTGATGGCTCCTGGTCAGCTCCTTGTCCACCAAGACCCTCAGGTCCCTCTCTGTAGAGATGCTTCTAGCCAGACAGCCCTGAGCATATGCTGGTGCATGGGGGTTATTCCTCCCCTGGAGCAGGAGTTTGCAATTTCCTTTTATATACTTAATGAGGTTGCTACTGGCCAATTTCTCCAACTTGTTGAATCCCTAGAAGCTCAGCATAACCATCTGGTGTATCAAGCACTCTTCCTGTCCTTATATCATCTGGAGTTCTGAGCGTGCACTCAATGCCAGCATCCAGTCCCTAAAGAAACTACTACATAGTATTGACCCCAGTATTGAGATCTGCATTATACACCTAAAGTACATGGTTGTGATCCTGCTTTTTGCCTTGTTCCCTCCCATCTGGATCCCCAATGGAACCACCTCATGGTAATTGCAATCAAACCTGCCTTCCAACCTTCACCTCTCCAATCATGTCTTCCTTGTTTGTAAGTATGAGGTCCGGCATCTCAGACTGCCTTCCCTGGCTATCTGCATCAGAAAGTTATCATAAATGCACTCAAGAAACCTCCTTCATTGCTTGTGCCCTGCTATGTTTTCTCTCCAGCTGATATCGAGCTGGCTAAATTTCCAAATAAAATCAGGCCTACAAACATGTGGCTACTTCCTAATGCCGCTGTAGGGTTCAGGCTCTATGTTTCATTGGGCAAAGCTCCCCAGCCCTGCTTCCAGAGCACTAAGCCTCTTCTACAGTTGCAAAGCTGCAGGTGAAGCTGTTTCTGATATTAAGTCATGAGCTTCTGATATTAAGTCATGAGCCTTTACCATGTAGGCAAGTCCATTTCCCATCCCCAAAAGTACAGGCTCTACCACACCTCATTCAGTAGAGCTGGGAATTTAGACTCATCTTATAACTGCAGGGTCTCAGAGAAGGTCCTACTGATTTCTTCCTGGTGATCTCTTGTATTGCACAGGCTGCTGAAGTTCTTCTGTAACTCCTTCATTTGATGACACAGACGGTCCTCCACCTAGCTGCTGAAGGCAACAAACCCACCTCCTGCTGTTCCATCCAGATGTTGTGGTACATCACCACTATTGCTGAGCTGTTTTATGCTGTCCTCGGCAGAGCTGCTGGCTGCCTTTTCTGCACTCTCCTGCAATATCTGATGTGAAAAATGCCTTGGTTAACTGCACTCTATTAAAGACTTACAGTTTCAAAGGTTTCAATTTTCAAAAAAAAAAAGGAGAGACAGCTTGGTACTATTGTGACATGTCATTTTCTAAGACAACTAGATGCTTTCTTTCTACTTACGGGTTTGGGAATACTTTCTGTGTCAGATTTGTGAGGGAGGTAAATCTTTTACCTGTATTTGCTCTGATCTTACTTCGGTACTTCAAAGTCTCAGACACATTAAATACAAGGTGAGAAAGGATATTTGCAAGCAGAGGCTCCCACCTAGCTTACCACATTCATCCAGCATGTGTCTGTGTTGCCACAAAAGGGATTTTCCATTCTTCCTTTCTATTTCCATCTGTTAGTTCTCAGTATCAGTACTGACATCCATAGGACTGCAAAATTAATTAAATAATAGAACTCAGTGGAATATATTTTTTTTTTCTTCCAATGGAATAGGAGCAACTAGAAAGAAAGAAAAACTACAGAGGGGTGTGTGGGCCTGAGTATTTTAACTATGGTCTTGGTTTTTGTCACAGAAATAATGTAACTATCGCCCAAGTAAGCAGATTTTTTCGCTTTTTCTTTGAAGTCGTATTTTTCAACTCATGCTGCTTGAACAGCAGTATAAGATCAGACACAAGTGACAACCTATTGAGATGTCATTGACAATTTATATAAGAAATTCACTGGCCATTTTAAATCTCTCTTTCATTAAGTTCCCAGTGTGACCTAAGAGGGACACTTGAATTTGGGGTAAATATTAATGGAATGCTGAATTGTAAAGTAGTGCCTTGCTATCAACAAAGCTTATCTCAGACTACTATCACTGAACTTTATTTGGTGCAGAATGGCTTGATCCATGTCATGTGTCCTACACTGATGATTCCTTAGACTTTTGTTTTCATCCCAGTCTTTCTTCCTCCAACATCATGGAGGATTTAGAGCACTCAGCAGTAGCAGGAATTGAGACAGATTTCACAGAGTCTGTTATTTGTTCTCCATTTTCCATCTTCTCAGCTCTCTATAAATTTTAAGATGCAGGTATTGATGTGTTCATTTTCTTCTCTTGAAGTTTGCAATCATATCCATTGTGTTGGGGTGACTTTATAATGTGTATCCCCTATCTCTACCCTATGCCCACCAATCTTTTCTGTGTCTTTAAACTGAGCCTGAGAAGGACAGAAAACAAAAAACATTTCAAAGCAGTTGTTTCAAGGACACGGAGATACACTCCTCAGCTTCAGCAGTACCCTTGGTTTTTTTTTCTTTCCCTCAGTCAACTTTTTTTGGGCTTTTTTTTTTCCTGGCAAGAGACAGAGAGTTGAACCTTGTTTTCCTAGGATTTTGGGGTTTTTTTGTTCTTCTCTTCTGGACTGTTTCAATAACATCTGAACACATCAGGAGAATTTTCCTGGAGGCACGGACAGGGTGGCCCCTCGCCGACCCAGATCTGAGGAGGAGGCGCAGAGCTTCGACCAGCTCAGCCCGGAGGAGAGCTGCGAGCGCCTGGGGAAGATTGTGGATAGAATAGATGACGACAAAGATGGCTATATCACAACAGAGGAATTAAAAACCTGAATTGAATGGGTGCAGAAATGCTACATCTATGAAAATGTGGCTAAAGTTTGGAAAGACTATGATCTAAACAAGGATGATAGAATTGCCTGGGAAGAATACAAACAAGCCACGTATGGTTATTATCTAGAAAATCCAGAAGAGTTCCAAGATGCAACTGATCAGCACAGTTTTAAGAAAATGCTGCCCAGAGATGAAAGACGATTCAAAACTGCCGATCTGGATGGAGACTTGGCTGCCACTCGTGAAGAATTCACTGCTTTCCTTCACCCAGAGGAGTTTGAGCACATGAAAAACATCGTTGTCTTAGAAACCTTAGAAGACATAGACAAAAATGAGGATGGTTTTGTGGATCAAGATGAGTACATTGCTGATATGTTTGCAAATGAAGAGGGTGGACCAGAGCCTGACTGGGTGATTACAGAGCGTGAGCAGTTTTCAGATTTTCATGATCTCAACAAGGATGGAAAGATGGACAAAGATGAGATCCAGCACTGGATCCTCCCCCAAGACATCCATACAGGAATCAAGTAAAGCCTATTGCATTTCAGGGACATAAGAGGAGAAGACATGTTCCAACATTGTTAGGCTGATGTGAAGAAAATAGAGGGACTTCAAATACTAAACAGATATAACAATACCTAAGGAAATAGCATGCAACAAATTGAGACCATTTGAGAAATGAGAGTGTGATTTTGCAATACAGACATAGAAAGCAGTGTTGAGCTGTTTGGAGACCACTTGAGTTCAATTCCATATGCTGCTTTTCTAAAAAGAGGCTAGGCAGAAGTCCATTCAAAAAAGCCCACCAAGATTATTTAGATTTCAAACCATGAAAATGAGAATATGCTCCAAATAGAGGTTTCTTGTATAGGAGACAGGTTAGATGGTGCCAGAATGTCCACAGTAAGATGTGAAATTTCCACATTTGTAAAAATGTTTTTAAATTTGCGCTTAATTCTTACCTAGCTAAAAAATCTACTCAAACCGTCCCTCATGGATAAAGGTTTTCTTAGAAGTATGAACCTTGTCTTCCACCTTTATATTAGTTTATTAATAGAAATTCAACAATGGGCAAAGAATTAATTTGCAAAATATACATACTGGTTCATTTGCTGTCTTTGAACTAAAATGTAGTATCCACATGATTTCAGTTAGACTAAATGTAGTCCCATGATGAACACTTCTGAAATTCTCATTCTTACAAGAGAAGGTACCTTTTTAAGGTGCCTACCATAATGGAAACATATTACCTGAAACTCACTGATTGGCATTACTAAATAAAATGCATGCTGATTATTTCTGCTAATTAACTCATTCCCTTTAACAGCTGTTGAGAACATGCAGTGAAATATTCCAGGCTAACAAAACTCTCAAGCTGCATTTTCCATCTGCTTATTGCTGTCTTCCAAAGGACAGCTACTTTTTATACTGCTAGAGTATCTGAGAATCCAATTCTTTTCTTCTTGTTGGAGATTGCACTTTAGAAGAGGATTTTAAGAAGTGAAGACTACACCCATGGGACGACGTTACTGTCAGGTCAAGTAAACTAAGGATGGGTATTGAATGGCATTAGCAGGACAGAGGGATCAAGGATAAGTCAGAAAATGCTGAGCTGTTGGTAATGGGAAACACTTTAACTTGGAGAAATCCTGGTGTGGTGTTATTTTCAACCCTAATTTCTCTGTAATTCACTTTAAATCTCTAAGGTTTTAGCTGTCCACGGAGTCAAATGATCATTCATCAGGGAAGAAAGACTCACTGCATGAAGTCCCATGAAACACTACTTTTTTTTATTTCTGTTGATTTCCGATACCTAAAACAAAAGTCACTTCTAATTTGTCAGTTTGTGGTCAGTGTAGAGAAAAATGTAATGGATATAAAAGAAATATATGTGCCCGTACTGATTTGTATTTGACTGTACTTCATGCCTAGTCCTTCTCAACACAATTTACAAGCACATTTAAATGAGATTCTTCTGTTGGTTTTGCATTGCAGTTCAGCAAAAATGGCTGTGACATGCATTATTTTGGATTTTCTGCATTGAGGTTAGGATGTGCAAGAGCTGAGCAAATGCTGATGTTTCTATGTGATGATTCCCACGGAATTTTTTGGGAGGTTTTGATAAATCCGTGCCCTACAAAGCTAAGCTGGAAATAGAATAATTTGGTTTTCAACATTCTTCATACAGGAGCCTAATTACACAAGTGATTAAAAAGTGTTATTCTAGAACCGTGTTTATGTATTAGAACCAAAAGTATTAGAACAATTTCATATTATGGAAAAGTCTAGCTTTGATATTAAAGACAACTTATTTTTTCAGGAGATACATAAAACTGTTGATATTAAATTAATTTGAATGGTATACACGTGGGTTTTAGTTAAAAATTAAAGGAAAAAAGGAGAAAGAAAAGATGCAAAACACCCATCAGCAGTGTCTTCAGATAAGAAATAATGAAAATCATAAATAATCATGAGTGGAGCAGTAACTCTCTGAAATTTCACTGACTTTGTTGCAAATATCAGACAAACTAAAAGTTCAGACTGATATGCACAAATAGTCCTTTACATTTATTTCCATTTCATTCCTATATATCCACTTGCACCTTGCACTTTTTCCCTATATTTTTTACACTGAATATCTCAGTTTATATTTCTGAGGAGATACACAAAATATGTTCATGTAGATGTGAACGTAAGTCTGTAAATCTAAGAGAAAAGTTTTCATTCAGGAGAGAAAGAAGTTTTTCAAATCTGAATGAGACACACACCATTGGGCAGTAATTCTCTTTTTCACGTGGTACTGAAGGTTCTGGAATTACATGAGTAAGTCTTACTCATCTCTGTGGAAATTTATATTTAGAGGTTACTTTAAAGAAATGTGGTGTGTTGGCGTCATGTGGCTGCCAGGTGCATACCAAGCCATTCTATCACATTCCCCCCACCAGCAGGACAAAGTGGGGGAAAGAGGACAAAAAGCCCATAGGCTGAGGTAAGGACAGGGAGATGGCTTACCATTTACCATCATGGCAGAATAGACTCAACTAGGGAAATTCAATTCAATTTATTGCCATTTAATTGTAGCAGAATTGGATAGTGAGAAATAAGAAAAAAAAAAAAAATAAAACCATGTTTCCCTCACGCCTCCCTTCTTAGGCTTAACTTCATTCCCGAATCTTCTACTTCCCCCCACCCCAGGCAGAGCAAGGGAATGGGGAATAGAAGTTGTGTTCAGTTCATAATACTTCATTTCTGCCGATTCTTCCTCCTCATGCTTCTCGTGCTCTGGTCTGGCTCCTACAGAGCCTTTTTTCCTTCTTCTACCCTGACCTTGATATATGCAGAGCTGTTTTTCTGACATTTTCTCACATCTCTCTTCCAGCTGCTGTGAAGCATTTTTTACTTTTTAAAAAATGTGTTATCTCAGAGGCATTACTGATGTTTCTGGTTGGCTCAGCTTTGTCTAGCAGTGGTTCTGCCTTCTAGCTGGCGGAAGCTGGCTGACATGGGAACAGCTTCTGGCAGTTTCTCACAGGATTCACCTCTACATTACAAACACCTCCTGCTAGCAAAACCTTGCCAGGTAAACCCAGTACAAGGTATTCATCCTTACAACAAATTTGCCTTTTTTCAGAATGAAAAACTCATGGCTCTATTAAAAGATTATATTCGAAATATTGTAGATTAATGTATTAAAATGGCTGAAATATATATATGTGAAGTTATAACATGGCTACAGTAGAGTTATATAAAGAAAAAGCTCCAGGGGGTTGCATCTGTCCTGAGCTGCAGGAATAATTTTTACAAGTGTCCATTTCAGTATGTCAGAGTTTCTTCTTTTTGATTACATTGAAACATTATCTAGTGTAGACAGCTAGCAATGAAAGTATTACTCTTGAGACAGAGAAAAAAAAATCTCAATACTTATCTAAATATACTCCTAAATGAGGTCTTGGAGAATGTCCGTTACACAGCATGTAATGTTACAGAGTTTAACAAACATGGTCTCCTCCCCTCTGATGTCAATAAATAGATATTACCAGCCTAATCCATGAATTAGCAGATCTCCTGAACGCCCTTATAGAAGAGTAGGGTAATTCAACTCAGAAGGCACTTTAGAAGGCCACTAGGCCAGCCTCCTGTTCAGTGCAAAGTCACCCATAAGGTCAGACTATGTTGTGCAAGGTTTTATCCTTTCAGGTCTTTGTAAGAATATGTGCAAGGAGAGCATGTCTTCTCCCTGAAGATTATCTGATTAAAGACCTTGTTGAATCATAAAGAAAAGGAGAAGGCAACACATAAAAAACATACAGAGACACAGGCCTTACAGGCAAACAACAATGGAGACCATGGCAAGAAACAAACCATCTCAGTCACAGTACTTGGCAGGCTATTAAAAAATCCAGGAACAGGTCTGGGGAGGATCACCTGCACTTTGTAGGTAAAAAGCAGGAACTAAAGACACACAAGGATTTGGGATACCACAGTGAAAGTAGTAAGTCTGTGCAAACTAATCAATAAATGTGCAGCGGAAGGAAACTGGTAAGGAGCAAAGAGGGAACAGACAGAAAGATATATTCATGTCTAAAATGGGGCCAGTCAGTACATTTCTCTGGCTGAGCCTTGTGCCTGATCAGCACAGTCTGTCCTGTCTTCTTATTTAATCCAAACTATTTCTGCATGATCTCACACTCTGTTCTGCAGGTGTGTAAGTGAAAGGAGTAAGTGCCAGCTGCTGGGATCTGATTGGGGTCAAGAGGAGTGGGCAGTCCCAGCTTGGAGCATCTGCCTTGAAGCAAATGGGGCTCGTTAGCCTTCAGACACTGGGGTGGGCACATCACTCTGTTACTTACATAGCTGAGTTATGGTTAATGGACTAAGGGGGAAACTAAACAGACCTTAAAATTTTATTAAACATTATTCATGGCAGAACTCATTTAATGCTTAGTCTTCATGATTTCTGTTACTGCATAGACACTTGAAGAAAAATAGATGGAAGATTTTAAGTTAACAGTCAAATTCAATATTTTGACACATTCTTTATTTTATGGGGTTTGCAGTTTTGTAAAGGTCACCACTTAGGAAGCAGAAGTACAGCTTACATTGCTTTTTTTCCCCCTCATCTTTTATTTTCTTTTTGAGAACCTGATTTTTGGCTCGAGTTGTCAGTTATTAATAATTCTATCTGACCATAAATGTAATCTCTATGTAGTGACACACTATGATGTAAAAAGAAATAAAATAGTTTAAAATAGCCCTCCTTATTATGCAAAGTAAATTTAAAATAAAATAGTAAAACATTTAGTAAATTTATCTTAATTAAAAAATGAAAACATAATAATGAATAAATAATTTACATAGCAGAAGTAGTCATGATGGTATTTGCTTTTGGATCCTCTTACACAAAATCTTCCTCTGGCTGATGTTGACATAGTATACATATATTGAGAAAATTATGTGATGTTTGTCAACTTTGTCAAACTTACTTTTATATACAGAATGTGTTTAGTAAACCAAATAACAGTTTTATTCACATTTAAACAACTAATATTTTAACTTAAATTATAATCCAGCCAATATCAGATATCAAAGAGAAACAGATAATTATTGGGTAGCAGTGAAATGGATGTTTTCTTGCCTTTTCTTTCTCTTCTTGTCAGAACAACCGTCTTGTAGTTTGAGGTTGTCTCAGTTTGAGACAGACTTAGGAGGAAATGAACGTCTGCAATGAACATCTCCCCCAAAGACAGGTTTTCAGCACTCCCTCCTCCACCAATGTGAAAGGAATTTCTCGGATGAAAGTGAAAAAAACTATTTATTTAACAAACAAAATGCCGGCAGGGCACAGGAAAAATGAATAACTGTTAAAATATTAAACCTCCTCAATGCAGAGAAAGCTGGTGGATTTAGAGTTCCCTCTGTAGCCCCTCCCGAGGTCCGAGGCTGGGATGCAGCATCCCTGCAGCCTCCCTGCCAGTCCTTGGGGCCCGATGATCTGGTTCTCAGATCACAGGTAGGCTGGACAGTTCCAGAAGAAGTTCTGGAGGATTTCAGTATGCCAGTATAGGAAAATTTCTTGCCTCAGCCAGCAAGCTGGCTAAAAGCAGGCAGGTGCTCCCTTGGCTCTGCAGCGGTGAGAACACGGGGGTGTGTGAGCCCTTGAACACAAACCACGCTGAAGAATTCGCCTGGCTTCTCTCCCCGCTCTCCTGGACCCAGCTTAAAGCTGCGGGACCCATTTCTGGGCATAAAGCAGGTGATAGGGGTATACAGTATTATCATAAAATCACCCAAGACAGAGGTTCTCAAAATGCTTTGACACATAGCTTTTTGATTGATAAACAGTATTTGAAACCTCTGAAGAAAATTGAGAATATCATATCAAGCAGGGTTTTTTTATGGCAATGACATTTTATATTTGTTACAGTATTTTTCTCTCTCTTCTCTTGCCCCTGCCCCTTCCTCTCTTTCTATTAACACATGCATGCTTGAATAGTATCTAGAAATTGTATAAAGTTTAAGAAATTAAATATGTTGGCGTATATAAGTACCTTACTATTATCATATTATATTTCTGCATTTGTATTGATTTTTTTAATCATTCTTTCCCTGTGTATATTGGTATCTCACAATGTATTGATTCAAACATTAGTCCTTTTTTGAGGAGTCTAACTCATAACTAAATTTAATGAATGATTTAGTACCAATAAATTAATTTGTTCAAAGGGTACACTATAAGTAGTTGACAATCAAAAATGACTCTTCTTACAAGCACGTATTAAATGTTTGTTTCTGTATGTGTTTACCAGTATGTCATGTACTTTAGTCTGCAAATGAATACCAATGATTCACTTCAAAGTTAAATATTTGGCTGTCAATTTTCATCAGTTCAAACAAAAATGAGCAAATCCAGCAGTATGAACAAACTAACATTGCCGAACCGTTTGAAGTTTTGGATCTTTTCCCTATGCTGGAAATGCAATATGACACATCTTATGGTATCTGTACCCAAAACAATATATAGGCAGAGTAACTAAATTATTTGTTTTGGTATTTTTCCTTAGGAGAACATCTAACTATGAGGAGTATAAAAATTTTAATAAAGATTCTAGAAGTGACTGGAAAAATTGCTGATTAATGGTTTTCTGGATTTTTACACAAATGACTTTTGTACTCAATATTCTCTATCCTAACCACTGTATTTAATAAAATTTAAAAATACTATAATAATCCATATTAAAAAACAGAAAAACTTTGAAAGTCTGAGTTATTAGAATAAGCACCACAACACCTTCTTGTTACTAAAGTACTCTGAGAAAAAATATTTGCGAATGCACAAATAGGCAAAAATTCCACAAAACACTGCTGTCTAAAGATGCACTTACTAAAAAAATAAATAAAAGATTAATGTTTGTGAAAGCACGGACATGTGTATTATCACACAAGAACATTGCTCATTTGCATGACCAAAACTAAAATTTCTTTTTGAATAATATGCTCCTTTGTTGTTACTCAAGTTCTTGACATCTTCAAGAATATAATTTTAAAGCAATTATCTAAAACTTCACCACAGGTTCCATTTATTTAATGAATGAGCACATGTTCATTTATTTAAACAAATCTTTATTGAATGCATGCTGCTCAAATTTTGCCTGTATCTTTATGTGCACTACCTTGTAACTTGAGTTTAGATTCTCCATCGATTTTCCTGTAACTGCAAGTCAGTTTCTAAAAGGAATAAAATGATTTTCATTTCGTCTACTGGTGTAATTAATAGAACAACAAAAAAATTGTTAGAACAGGACATTTTTTCCCCTCAAGTTTGAATGTGCTTTAGTCAACTGAGGCATTTGTGTTAAAATACAGTCACCCTCTGTACCCAATGAAGAGAAATAGTTTTACTCAGATAGTTCTGTCCCTGAGTGAGTTGAATCTTCCACTCAAAGTGTCAGCCTGCTGAAGATTGTATTGTGAACACCAGGGTCATGTTAGAATAATGTGTTCCATCAGGGGGAAAAAGAATCAATTTTGCTTGTTTTCACACAGTTTGCATTAAAAAGTTTGTATGGCTATTCTGAATAATGCAAATTTATTTAAGATTAAAAGTTCAAGGTATTTCAAAAACCAACTACTACTGACAGGCTTTGGTAATTAGCATGACTTTGTTTTGTGCAGGGCATCAAATTTAGCACAAATTTAGATGTGCCTTGCAAATTAATATAATCCAACAGAAACCTAATGTTTCAAGTTTAGGAGAGAAATGGAGGAAGAGTTTCTGCTCTAAGTGACTGAATTAACCTGCAATGTATGGTGATTGGACTTATAAACAGTTCCAGCCTTTTCCCAGCTTAGAAAGCACTTTACATGGACACCTGGCAGGTCCCAGAAGAACCTGTCCTAAGGAAAGATGACAGGAGGATTAGTTCAGCTTGAGGGGAAGGGTTGTCAGGCATGTAAGGAAGTGCAAGTGCAGCTGTCAATGTTAAAATATTTCCTCTCCTGAGACATAACATATCTGTGGAGGAGTGTGTGCATATGCCTTCCTTCAGGCACAGTCACCGGCTTTGGGACCAGTTGTTTGCTTGGAGAACCTTAGGATAACACTTCAAATTAAAGCAGAAAAGAGACGGCCAGCTAAACCCACCTCAAACTGTGAATCTACCTTCGTCTTTGCCCACAAGCAGGAGCAGGAGCAGTAGGGAGTGTTACTGGTGACTGCAGAGGAAGCACAGGCTGCAAAGAAGGCTATTTAAGAATTCTCAGCTTTTTGCAGCAGACCAAGGATTGCCACATATAAGAAAGGGTCACAGAATATGCAGAACTATAGACTTGTGGTGAATAGAGGCTTAGATGATGGGCACCATGAGCATTCTTGGGGTTTTTTTTTTTGTTCTTTGTGTTTAGTTGGCCAGTTGGTCTACCCCAGAGAGGAATAAAAGGTACTGGAGCATCTGTCATGTGAGAAGAGGCTGAGATATCTGGGACTGTTCATTTTGGAGAACAGAAGGCTCAGAAACATCTTACCAAAGGAGAGGGAGATACAAGCAAGGCAGTGACAAATTCTTCTCTGTGGTCCAATGAGGACAAGAGGCAATGGTGATACTCTTAAATACACAAAATTCAGCTTCACACGCATACGAAGATTGCTTGGTTATTTTGAGGGTGTCAAATACAGAAACAGTATGTACAGGAAGACTGTGAAGTGTCTATCCATAGAGTAAATTTAAAAATCCAACTGAGCCCAGCCCTGAGCAATCTGGTCTAACTGTTATGTATTAAACATGGCTGGGAAGTCATCCAAAACTGTGACTGGTAATCAATCACATATTAATACTGAATAGAGTTTTCAGAAGAAGAAAACCAAAAATTTGATCAATATTGGGATCATGAATTAAAATTTGGGATAGCTTAGGTTGTAAAAGACCTTGTTCATTAAAGCTGTTGCCAATACACAGAAAATTGTCTTTTCTGTGCCACCAAATGGAACAATAACTGCCTTTGTTCAGCACAGTTCTGTTGGTAAAATAACATTTGCAAGACAATTTAAAGATGACATTGAAAACAGTGGATTCTGTAGAATTAGTGCTAATACGAAGTTGCAACATGGCATTTGGCATAGTAATATTCCCATATCTCGGAACTGGAGATTAATTATGTACATAAAATCTTTTGCTTAGTCCTAATCCTTCTTTAGAGTACTTCAAGAAACACTACAATTAAACAAGTTCTACATTTTTATTTCACAGCCCTTCTGGGGAACATAGAGCAGTCTTTGTGTCCTTTGAAGTATTCGATGTATTGTAAAAATACATTCCATATAACTAGCAAAAAATTATTTTATAAAACAAATATGTCACCCTGATATATATATATGAATCATTAAATATTTTACTATCATTTTATCTAACTTATTTTACTTATTTTCAATACATATGAAAAACATCTAAGCTCTTGTATAATTTAGACTTCAGAGGCCAAAGTTATACAGTAATATAAGAAAAAAAAAAACAAAAAGTAGCTAACAATTGATATATAATGACAGTATGTGCTCTACATGTTAAACAAGACAGTTGCAAATGTGTGTTGCTGTTATGTGATATCTGCATATTTCACTGTAAATTTATTTTTCTGCTATCTGCAGTGGGTCAGCCATGATTTTAGCACTTGAGCTGTTTATCATTTTGTATTAATATTTCTCATTAATAGCCTGAAAGAGCAGATACACTATGCTGATGGAATTTGCATGTGAAACATAACTGTGAGCTTGAGAAACAATGAAAAAGAAGGTTGAAAAATGAGAATAAGAGTCAGAATATAAATAAACAATGTTAAACCATAAACCCAAATTATAATTCCAAATAAAATCTGGCACCAAGGATAGCTACAATTCAGGAAAACATCACAAATCACTTTGGCTTTACCCTTTCAAAGTGTAGGTAAGTACTTAAGTGTGCTCATGTAATATTATTATTCTTTTTCATAATTGAAAGCACATTAACAAGTACTTTGCTTGATTTTGGTGATTCCAGAGAAAGCAGAGTTGTAGAAATAGCAATTGAGACAATATTTTAAAAGTTATGTAGCCAGACAAGTTACACAAAAATAACCTCATTGATTTAGATGTAGAGACAAAAGAGAAGCTGCCAGTAATAAACCAGTGCCTCCCTCCCATCTCAGCTTCAGGTAGGACCTGCTTACCAAGATATGCTTACTCATAGATGTCCCATTAACAAAACATGTTGGTAAATGGATGGAATTCAGAACAGAAACCTTAACAACTAGAAACCTGGCAAACTGCTCTATATATGTATAATGAAAAAAACTGACCTTAGAGTTTAATCATTTTAGTGAAGAGAACTGAGATTTTTTTCATTGATTCCAGCATTTCATAGATCAAAACTATGCTGCATCTCGTAGGATATGACAGGCTTTAAATACTGGAAAAAATGCAAATTCTGAGTGACAAGAAAAAAATTTAGGAGAACAACAAAAAGCTTCACACAATATTCAAGGTGAGGCTAAACACAGATTTACTTTCAGAGAAAAAAAATGTACATAGCATTCAAACCTCAGTTTGTATTAGTTTTAAATTCAATTATAGAACCATAGAATGGTTTCAGCAGGAAGGCACCTTTTAATGTCATCTAGTGCATCTCCTTGCCACAAGAAGGGACATGTTCAGCTCGATCAGGTTGCTCAGATACCTGTCCAAGCTGATCTTGAATGTTTCCAGGGATGGGGTTTTCTCTCCCACATTCCAACACAATTGTTTTGTCATCACTTGCTGCAGATTACACCAATCTCTCCCCTAGCTGTTAAAGTCTAGAATCTCTACAATAAAAGATGTCCCTTTGAACTCCATAAAATTATACTTATCTACAGCTGCTAAAAAACAAATCTTTTCCCTTTATTTATTTGTTGCTTCTCTCATTGTCCTGAGAAGGACAGTACCTCATTCTTTCAGCATTTACTGACTTTGAAAAATATTTAGAACACAGCAACATAAAAGGCACAGATGATTCCTTTTTTAAAATACTTCAAGATACAGAAGTATATGGAACACTTTCAACTGAAACTATTTAGTTGAATTTTATTGAGCAATAAACTACAAATTGTATGGTCTGGAAATGATATGAACATTTGAATGTGCATAGCCATTCTTTGACATAAGTTGGTTTGTTGTTTTTTTTTTTTTTTTT
>VZTI01000708.1:135026-145272 GCA_013397865.1 Struthidea cinerea | reverse complement strand
TTTTTTTTCTTTTTTTTTTTTTCCTTTTCTATGTGTTGGAGTGAGACGTTTTGACAGCTGTGAGTATGAAAGGCATAAAATCTCACTGTCATATTTTTTAAGGGAGTATTAAAGTGAGAGCGATATCAGAAAGATTTCAAATTGGTTAAGTTAGAGAAAGGATAGATATTGAATATGCTCAGGCTGAGGTTATTCTATGTGATAAAAAAGCACACAATAAAAATGTAAAGAAATTCTAGCAGTGTGCAATCACTGACGGAGAGATGAATGAACTACAAAACTGAACAAGCCTACTGAGACATCTTTGAAAAAGAGCTGTTTGAAAGCAATTTTGTTTGTCTCCCATTTCTGACAAAGCAAAAACTGCACATTCACATGAAAGTGAAGGATCTGTTTTGGAACAGTAGTCTTCACTGCTCAGTCTATTTTAATCCACTGCAGTAAAGTGCTTAGTAAACGGAGAATGTTCCGGAGGAAGAGAGAAAAGCATAAGTAAATAAAAGCTTGACACAAGGGTAGAAACCTGGTAAATTAGGATGGAAGAGGAACATGAAATAAAAGCCATAAAAATTGACAGAAATAAGAAATAATAAAAAAGACAGCGAAGGAAGCGTGGAACAGGGAAAAAACAAGAGCAGTTATTACTGAATCATAGAATGGTTTAGGTTGGAAGGAACCTTTAGATATCATGCAGTTTAAACCTTCTGACATTATTTTGCATTTGACCTTGTTGAAGTTTATGAGCCTCATACAAACTGGACCCACTCCTCAAGCCTATCACGGAATCATTCAATCACTTAGGTTTGAAAAAAACTTTAAGAAAATTAAGTCCAACTTTTAACCTAGCATTCCAGGTTCACCATTAAACCATGTCCCTAAGCATCACATCTACACATCTTTTAAATGCCTCCAGGCACGGTGACTCAACCTGGGCAGCCTGTTCAAATGCTTTATAACCTTTCTGTGAAGAAAATTTTTCTAATATACAAAATAACTTCCCCTGGCAAAGCTTTAGGCCATTTCCTTTTCTCCTACCACTTGTTACTTGGCAACTTCAAGTAGTTACAAACAGTGATAAAGTCTCCTCTCAGCCTCCTCTTCTCCAGGCTGAACAATCTGAGCTCCCCCAGTCACTCCTCATAGGATTTACTCTTTACACCCTTCATCATCTCCTTTGCCCTTCTTTGGACATGCCTCAGCACCTCAGTGTCTTTCTTGAAGTGTGGGGCCCAGAACCGGACACAGGATTTGAGGTTTGGCCTCACCAGTGCTGAATACAGAGGGACAATCACTTCCCATTGGCCTTCTTGGCCACCTGGGCACACTCATGTTCAAGCAGCTGCTGATCAACACTCCCTGCTCCTTTTCCACTGTTCAATTTTCCAGCAAGTCTCCCCCCAGCCTGTAGCACTGCATGGGGTTGTTGTGACCTAAGTGAAGGACCTGGCACTTGGCCTTGCTGAACCTCTTCCCACTGGCCTTTTCCCACTGATCCAGCCTGTTCAGATGCCTCTGCAGAGCCTTCCTAGCAGCAGATCAGCACTCCCACTCAACTTGGCGTCATCTGCAAGCTGACTGAGGGTGCACTCAGTCCCCACTTCCAAGCCCTTGATAAAGTTATTAAACATGACTAGCCCCAATAGTGAGCCCTGGAGGTTGCCACTTGGAACAGACTGCCAACTGAATGTAACTTTATTCACCACCACATTTTGAATTCAGCCATCTACCCAGTTTTTCACCTAGTGAAGAGTACACTTGTCCAAGCCATGAGCAGCCACTTTCTCCAGGAGAATGCTGTGAGAAGCAATGTCAAAAGCTTTATAAAATCTAGAAATGTAAGTAGGACAATGTCCTTCTGGATGGCATTCCTTCCATCTAGCATATTAACTGCACCTTTCAGCTTGGTGTCGTCTGCAGATTTTCTGAGGGTTCCCTGAATCCCACTATGTCATTAATAAAGGTATGGAACAGTACCAGTCACAGTATGACTGGAATGACACTACTTGCTACTCCTCTCCATTTCACAGAATCATTACTTTCTTTCCAAGGGAGGATGCAGAAGCCCCATGAAAAGCATCTCCTTGATGCCTTGGTAGACTTGATTTTGGCAGAGAATTATACCGCAACTACTAATTTTCTGCTACTGCATTATCTTGCATTCTTCTAACAAGGCTGTTGAAAATCAATTCCCTTGTTTTGTTTGACAAAGCAAAAAATAGAGTTTTCTGTGTCACTCAGAAGACAGAAATGGAGTGCCTTTGCTGAGGTTCCAATCCTGTTTTCTTGAGAAGGACCAAGAGATTTTCTTCATTGCTTCCTTTGCAAAACAGCCCTGTCAAACATTTCAAATGGTTTGGTGGTTACTAGGTAGTATGTCTGTCACTGACACCTACAAGGCATAACTATGGCTTAATATGGGTAACAGCTGGGTAACAGAGAATATCAATTAGAAAAAATATAAGAAGTGGTCATGGTGCCAGCTGCAGTTTTATCTCTGGTTGTGTACACATGTAAAAGTGAAAAAAGATCAGTGGTTTGTGTCCAAGATGAGTAAAAGTGATTGCTTCAGATCTGTGTCTCTAAAGACTAGTCCCATCCTTAAAAATTTATTATGAAGAAAGTGCTATTGTTCAGCAGACCAAAAAGGAGGTGAGCAAATTTGGCATTGATCTAAAAATAAAGTATTTCAAATAATCCAAGTTTTTAAATGTTCTTAGTTGTGCACACCCCCATTCTTCTTTATATAGTAGTTTAGATGTATTTTTGGAGCCAAATACCTGTTTTGATAGGTAACACTAAATTTTAACAGATCATCAGCTGTAGAGGAAAGGTGATGGAGAAGGAAGAAACATGATAAAGGAATAAGTGAGAGAAGAAGAGAAGGGGAAAATTCAGAAAAAATATGTAGATTACTTTTTTCTTTTCAGTTCTGGACATTAAGTAGCATCTCTAATATAAACATTTTAAACTATATAATTAATTTGAACACATAGTTTTATCACTGTTTTTAGTGTTTTTGTGTCAATCTAGAAGGAAGAACACTGTGAATACTGAAAGCACTATACAGATAAAATTAACTTGTATGCTATATAAAAAGCACAGCTGGGGGCAAAAAGCTTATTGTGGCTGTAAGTATTGATAATGACATCTGATGCTTATAATTACAAAGACTAATGCTAACCTTCCAACAATAATAAAAATCCATTGCTATACCAGACAATTCATGAAAACTCATCATTCCTTTACAGCTTACCGGCAGGCAACAGTTTTCTTTATTATAATGGTTAAGATATAAGTGAGATTAGATAAAGGTCAAAACCACTCAAAATTTAATTATCTGTCTCAAATGTCACTGGTTTTAAAAGGATCGATGACCTTATCCCTTGTTGTATGTCATATATCATGCCACTCAGATAATCCCATCTAATTTTGTGCAATCGGTTTATATGCTCCTTTTATTGAAAGAAGTTTCTTAAGGGAATTATTCTATCTGCTTATAATTTGAATTTTTCTCTGTCAGATGGCACAGGATGACAAGACAACAGCCATTGCCCAAAAATGGAAGCAAAAGTGGGGACAAACCCTGTATTCACAAGCATTAAAGTGCCTTACCTATAAACACAGACCTACTAAAATGAAGTAGAATTAGGTAGGCTGATTGGTTTGCTGTCTTTACTTCCCCTATGGGTAAAATTAATACTGAATTTCCCGCATTTGCTGGAATATATTGTTTCAAGAAAAATATTTTTTATAATTATAATTTTTTTTACATGAGAGCTGATACATGTTTTCAGAATAAATTTCATTATAATAATAACTTATGCTTGTATTTTATTTAAATATGTACCAATACATGCACATTTTCAATATATTTCCCCCTATATTAGAATTTGTTCAAGATATAGTACAGCAGGCATTGACTTTCAGTGAGGTAAATGAATATAAATAAAATTATATAAATATAAAATTGTTTTATAAATCTGGATGATATAAAGACTGTATAAAAGAAATATTTTGTAAAAGTGTGTACAATAAAGTCAAAATGGAAGTAGAAAAGTTTCAGTTACAGTATTAAGAGATGGATGAATAATGCACAACCATGTAACCAAAACATAATGATCTAATTAATTCTGTATTGAATGCTTAATACAAAACACATCTGTAGAACCATTGCCATTAGAAAAAGAGATTGTCAGAGTAATGATATGTGCAACAGCCATGTGAGTCCACTGCAAAAAAAAAAGCTTATTTACACAATATAAATCTTTCTTTTTCTGATTAAACTCAATTGCAGGCTGACCTGCATTCTGCGTTTTTACATTATTGTACTATATGGTCTATGATGGAGTTCTTTTTAGAGATATATGTTATTTAATTTTGTATTCAACATTTAGTTTGTATTGTTGCTTTAATAAAAGCTGGGAGAAGAACCAGAAATGCATTTCTTCTCAGCATATCAGAGAAAATAAAAAAACAAACCTCAAACTTTATAGGCTACAGGATGAAGATCCCATTTCCAGTAACTTCTGATTCAGAGATTTTAGTGAATTTCACAGTAGTTTATGAATAAGAACATAACTGACTCTGAAAACTGTTTTCCTATTTTGTTTGAAATCCCCATCAAGTCCACCACAATTTGGCATTGCCTACTTTGATTCACTACTGCAGTGACAGCCTTTATTCACTTAAATTAATTTAGGATAGTTTCATGATAAAAACTGGCAGTTAATTTACATAGAAAGCATTTTTACTGTTTTATTGTTAGCATGGTTCCTAACATCGCTTTGTCCGGAAAAAACTGGTGTGCATTCAATCATTTTTCAGGTATGGCTCTGGAGATACC
This sequence comes from Struthidea cinerea, assembly GCA_013397865.1. Classification (NCBI taxonomy): domain Eukaryota; kingdom Metazoa; phylum Chordata; class Aves; order Passeriformes; family Corcoracidae; genus Struthidea; species Struthidea cinerea. The sequence goes on along the minus strand of VZTI01000708.1, from coordinate 140,429 downwards.
ATGAGCTTAAGACCATTCCAGTGGGTAATTTATGCTGGTCACTCCTTTTGAAATGCTTGGAATGCCATGCCAGTAGGTACCAGCTCCAGAGAACAGTCTCAGTAGTCATTTGGCTACTATAAATTTAGTCTTTAGTGTTATCACATTCCTCCATGCTGTCTCCTTCAGGCCAGCGCAGCACTCCTGTCTCTGGTTCCAAACACACAGGCTGCAGCACCCCCAGATAGTTTTCTCCTGGAGGTGTATGCAGTGGGAAAGACACAGTGCTGTATACAGATCTTGAATCTTATCAGTAGCTGGGACAGTTGCACTGAAATTTCATGAGGGCAATGTGTTTGGAGAGCAGGACATCGTAACAGTCACAACAGTGGCAAATGACACAAAGCTTTTTCTAAACTCTTCTTCAAACCCCTGCTGATGTCTTAAAAAATTATTGGACATTTTCTTACTAGAGTTCAAGCTACCTTTAATAATCTAGATTCAGTGGCTAGATTAATATAAAAATGAACATCAGATAGAAGCAGAAGGAAGAATGGAAAAGTAACTAAAATAGGATAAAATAGGTCAGAACAAATATATAGAAATTTTATAGAAGGGTACATCAAGACGAATGACACAATAAAGAATACATCAAGCGAAATTAATCTTTTGCCACAGTGAAATGAATAGAGATTTTAGAGCAGACTTCAGTAACTGAATGTTTCTACTTGGATCACATCATTCCAGGGTATAGGAAAGGAGACTGCTGTGTTTTTATTTTAATATGAGGAACAAATTTTTATTCTTGCTTTTGTGCTAATCTGTACATATGTGTGAGTCACACAAATGCATTTACTATGTAAAATAATATTTTATACAAAAAGAACAGTGTGGAAACCACAATAAGCTGTTAATAAATATAAACTGTTTCTTCTAATGTTGCAAATCAGAATAAATGGTTTGTAAATCTTGTGACATAATTTCAGGAGGATGATTCTTCCTTATTTTTCTGTGAATATGTTTCATTGCTTTAATCAAGGTGCATTAACCTACCACAACCTCTAGCATCAAATTAACACATATGACATATTTTTCTCCCACTCTGCAATTATACTGGGGTTATGAAATTACAGCAGAACATTTTGTGCCTTACATGTGCGGGAAGAGGTACTTGCACAGAAACAAACAGTTTCTAGTGTATTGGAACAGAGCAATTAATCATAATTCACTGTACTTTTTAATGCATAGTTTCCCACTTCCAGACTCAATTAAATATCATGTTCACCCACACCAAGAGATAATTAAAATTTACAAAATATAAATATGAATATTAAGAGTGATTTTGTAAAATAAATAAATACTAAGCCCAAATGTAATTTAATAGAATTGAATATTTCAGTTGGGAGAGACCTACAATGATCCAACTACCTGACCAATTCGGGGCTGATAAAAAGTAAAAGCATATTATTAAAATCATTATCCAAATGGCTCTAAGACACTGATAGGTTTGGCTCATTGATCACGCCTGTAGGAAACCTGTTCCAGTGTTTGGCTCCCTTTGTAAAGAAAAGTTTCTTAATGCCAAGACTAAAGCTCTCTTGATGCATCTTTGGACCACTCTGAGGTGTTGCATCACTGTATACCAGGTGATACCATAAACACATAAATAAATAAATTAATAAATAAATATTTTATTCTCCCAAAGGAGAATATTTGAATTCTAAGCAAAAAAGATGAAGAAAATCTTCCAAAACATGTACTGGAAAAATGCACTTCAGCAATGCAGAAAAAAATGGGATCTAGTGAAATCTTTTCTAGCCTCCACATCATGCTTCTTTTTGTTCTGAAAGCTTACTGCTTCCTCGGCAGAAAGCTTTCAGAACAATGTAACTTTGAGGCATGTGGTTTCTTTTTATATTCGTATCTTTCTACCATGTCACAAAGAGAGGAGAATTTCAGGAAAGGAAATAAACACTACAGCTGGCAAGCTACTAACGTATCTCTAGGGGATTAAGAATGAAGTTACCATATAACTACAGAACTTGTTATTTTAACATTTCATGCACTTCATTTACCTGACTTCTACATTTTCAGTATATAGCCCTGCCACAAATTAGCTTTCCAAATATGACCTCCCTTTCTACTACTGTATGTGCAAATTTTAAACTGTTTTAAAATTTAAAAGTTTTCTTTTATAGAAACATTGAATTCTTAAGGTTGGAAAAGACCTCTAAGATCAAGTCCAACCATTAACCTAGCACTGCCACATGTTCACCACTAAACCATGTCCCCACATGCCACTTCCACACGTTTTTTAAACACTTCCAGGGATGATGATTCCACTACTTCCCTGGGCGGCTTACTCCCATGCTTGATGATACATAGTCGGTGGCTACCATTATCTTTACCATTATTAGTCTCCTCACTAAATATGGAGGAGACATTAGATGCTAATGTCAATTAGATGCTAAAAATCAATACTTTTGATATCCTAATCATTATTTATGCAACCCCATAGGTGTATGCAATATTTAATAGGCAAATAAAAATGACAGCAGAATTAGCAACACACAAAATATGGACGTAGAGAGTAGAAGATGATCATCTGTTTTTCTAGGCACTGACAAAGGTCCTTAATTACCCCATTCTACATCTCCATGCCTTGATATCACTTTAAATCACAGGCAGCTTGGTAGACAAAACATCTAAAATCCAATCATTAAACCACTAGGCTGGGGGATTTTTGTTTATTTAAATATTTTATTACATGCCCTGAAGAGTGCTTTGTATGGTCATGTTTCTCTTTGCAGCAATTCTCTTTATCTGCCTCACTGTTTGGAGACGATGGCTTCAGATGAGGAAGACTGTATTTAAAACAATAATTTCAACCACTAAACTGAGGACTGAATTAGTTATAAAATCTGGACATAAGCATCTGGTAAATTTTGAAAACATTTCTGATGAAACTTAGTGATTCTTAGCATACTTGACTGGTCTTTCTTTCTGACAAAGCCCTCATTAGACATTAAAAATGTCTCCATTTTGTTCTTTGATCTTGGCTTTAGCATGAGTTATATATCACTTAAACTGAAGTTTACCTTCATTAGGAAAGAGGTAACCCAAAGATCTGTGAGTAGTAGAACAAGAAAGACCCAAAGGAGTGCCTTCAAGTTTTTATTTCCATTTTGGAACTAAAACCTAACAACTTATCAAATTTCTTTATTGAAGCAGGCTCTCGTTAAAATAGATTGCATTATTGGGGAGACATGTCTATATATATGTTTATATTTCTCTGTATGTGTATGCGTATGTGTGTACATATATAACGCAACTAATTTCATGGATACTTTTATTCATTAAAATAAAAGTCAAAATTACTTTTAAATTCTTAAAGGTTTCAGATGGTTTTTGTTTATGCAGGATGTAGAATTAACAACAGCAATGTTTGGACTTCTACTCTGTAAACTGGAAAGCTTTGCACAGTAATTGTTTTGGTAGCTTCAAGCATGATCACTGGCATGGGTGGTCATGCGGTTCTTTCAGAAAAGACGTCGTATATTAAAGTCTTTTCCTTACTATAATTAGTGAAAAAAAGTCACTTTTCTATAATATTTGCAGACCAGATGAGTAATATCTATTGGTCTTGCTAGTGGGTTTACAACTTTTTTTTGTATAAGTTAATTGCAATAATAGCACAAAAATATTTTGCATTTTTGTCTTAAGAGAAGCTGCCATTTAAAACAGTTGTGAGCATGAGTATGAAAGAAAAACTGTTAGCCTTTAAGAAGGACAAAACTGTATCAGTGAATAATTCATACACATTTTCTGAAATGAAATACTAGCATTTGCTATTTTGCTTAGGCAGTGATTAATATTGAGCTAGTTTGACTATTGGATTTATCTTGAATTTCTTGTAAAATGCTGACACTATAAGACTATAAGAAACATTTGATCAGATATGGAGGTCAGAAAAGCTTAGGCTTGCTTTTAAAATGCTCAACTTGCCCTAGTTTTAGTCTGCTTTCTTTGTTCTCTAATTTTGTATCTGCATGTTTCTACCTAAAATTATATCGATCAACTTTTTACCAAAGAAAAGTAGTATATTCTCACCCCCATAATTAATGTGGCAAAGGAAAGTCAGAAATCTCTATTGATTAGGTCTTGTCTCTCTTATTAACCCAAAGAGTTTTAAATCAGTAATTTTCTTTATAAACAAAGATTTATAAAATAATGTTCTTTAATTGTGCTTCCTAAAGAAAAGAGTTTGTTTTGAATAAGCAATTTAATATTTCATCTCTCTTCATACTTCTGGGTTTACTAAACCACAGTATCTTTCAAGTTTTGCTTATTGATAGACTAGCAAATTAACACACCTTCCACCATTAGACAAAACTTCTGGAAGCTTATGATAAATGCAGTTAGCATTTGTAAAAAATACTTCTGTGAGTACTAAAATAACCTAAATAAAATAACACAAAACTCCTCTGTCAAATAGCTTTTATCAAATCAATCATGAGCTCCAACTCAGTGTGGAGAAATGGGTAACTTCCCTGAAAACACACACTCCAATATAGATTTACACATTAATTTAGGCTTTTGATTATGATCACTAGCTATCAGTGGGAAATAAATCATTGTCAGATGTATGAAAAGATAAATCAAGTCACAATCAAACCTTATTTTGGAGGAAAATAAATTAAAAGTGCATAAAGTATGTATGCACTTAGTCAATGATATCTACTAGTAAGAGTGTTGAATACAACTTTAAACCCTCCTTGCCTTTAACATTTGACCAAAGAGTATAAATTCTAGAAATATTAAAATATAAAAAATATTATCTAAATCCCAAAGGAAACCTATGGAACACTAAAAATAATAATATTTTTTATTCATCACTTTTTGTTAATATTTTTCAATCAGGAAAATGTTGCTAATCTCTGCTTTTGATTTCTCAGTGTGAGCAACTGCATCTCTTTTTCCTTTTTTTGTTGCCTTGCCTTGCTTCACGTCATCTTGCTTTTTTACGTCTTCCTTTAGCCCACCTCACCTCCCCTAACCTCTTCTGCCCCCAGAATCACTGTTGTTTCCCATCAGAAGTTAATAAAGACTGTCAATCAATTTTGTATCAATCAGTCTCTAGAGATGTGTACCATAGTGTTTGTAAGTGGAGTTCTATGGCTTTGTAGAAGAAGGGGCATTTTGGTTCTCTTTCTCTGCAACAAGGTTGTCCATGACTTAATTGGCTTTAAGTCTGGAAGCTTTCTAACCCATCTCTTGTGGCTTGAGCATCCATATCTGCAGGTGGACAGTAACACTTCATCAATATTTTGATCATATATAAGGACCTTCAATAATTAATGAAAAAATCTGATATGTTCCAGGAAACACAAATTTTATCTACGTGGTTTTGTGAAGAATGGACAC